>JBAIZL010000003.1:122556794-122629294 GCA_036971475.1 Prosapia bicincta
CTGGAGGCAAACTCACGGCTCAAAAACTAAGGGTGTAGTTGAACAACAAATTTAATCATGGGTAATGTCTGTAAATACTTAAAATGTTTTATCTGTAATACATTTGTAATTATCAAAATACATCCTAGCTATAGTAATACCAAAAATAGTTTTTAAATATGCGATACGTGTAAAATTTGCGTGGGGCGTTAATCAAACCTCGCCTACCACATTCCTCACAAGTAGGTCAGTGCTAAGTATCTGGGCCATATTATATAATGGTAGCACCGCTTACAGCAAATGCACTGCTGATGAAATAGTTGTGCTAGTAACAATCATGCTGTCTTAATTAAAACAACGCGTGCGTGTGTGTGTGAGCGTGCGTGTAGGCCAATTTTGGTGAAGCTATATTTTTACAGATTTTTACAATTCAAAAGTGTTTAAATTTGTTTTCTTCAAAAAACTTTTACCATACATTTTTCTCAAGAAAATTACTATAGTAAAAATATTTGGCTATTCGATCAAAGCTAGGTTAACCATAATTTGAGTTTATAAAGAGCGTAATAATGGTTTCTGTGGACAAATAATCTATGAGTAGTCATACTTTAATTTATTTTCGAAAAGTTTTGATTAATATATAAATTAAAACTATTCACTTATTTGAAATTATTTTGCTCACTAATTATATATATATATATACACATACTATTGTCCTATCAGTGACTTATTACTGTGTAGTTAGTTATTGCTATATACATTGAGCTATTTATCTGTTTGGTGACAGTTGTATTATTCTACCTCAATCACACATTACCTTGACCTCCTAAAGGCTTCTGATTGGCTGTGGAAGGTTTATCCAGGTGCTAAATAATTGCACACAACACATCAATTTAACCTTAATCCTTATTTAATACATGTGATTAATATTTAATGAGCACAATTTATGCACAATAAGTGTGCAATGTATTAGCAATATCACATTTTAATAATACTTAAAATTAACAGTCTTACCTTGTCATGACTCTACAAGACCGTTAGTGTATTCCTTGGGGCAGATCTACTGCTCGAAAAACAAATGTTTTCATCCAAACCTATTGATTTTGTAAAACGTTCAATTAATCTATTAATAAATGATGGTTGATATATGAGTCCATAACATTTTTTTCCCAAAAAACCTCCACTTTTAGACAGCTAGTTTGCCATTTTCATCAAGCAAAGATGGCCAATAGGTGCTCTGTACAGAATTATCGCCAACAATGTTATTTACTTCAGTAAATCTGAGACTAGAAACGACAATTTAAAATAGACATAACTGTTAACTAACGGATAGAAGTTGAGAACACTTCAAGGTTGGAAGGCAAGTCGCGCGATAGGTTAAGCATCTGTTTCTTGTAGTCGTTTCTTTTGTTGCAACATGTTTATTTATTAACCATGCAGAATATTCACCGTATACCTCGTGTGTTTACTGTTGTAAGCACCGCTACAAAAGCAACAGGAGAGGGAAATGTTCTAAAAGAAACAACATGTTCCAAAACGTAACTGCATGTTCCAAAACTCACAGCATGTTTCAAAACGTAACTGAATGTTCCAAAACTCACAGCAATGTTCCAGAACGTAACAGCATGTTCCAAAACTCACAGGATGTTCCAATACGTAACAGCATGTTTCAAAACTGACAGGATGTTTCAAAACCTAACTGATTGTTCTACAACGTAACCGCAAGTTCCAAAACGTAACTGGATGTTAAAAAAGTAACAGCATTATCCAAACTTATTGGTAATGGACTATAAAAATGTTTATCAAATTTCCAAAATCAAACCTATAATACTCCGAATTTATTGAATGAGAAAATTTAAACAAATTAACACCTATTTGCGACATTAGTATATACAATAATCTCAATTTATTGAGGAAGTTATTTTTATTTTAACATAGTTTCCAAAAAAAAGACAAACAATGTGAAGTACTTAGTTTTTATAATAATAACTAATTATTGTTCAAAAGTAAAACATTGTTGTAAGACATCAAACGAAGTTTTTGTGCTTAAAGAGTTACTTTAGTAAAGCTTCGTAACATAGGTTGGTGTTTTGGTCATCAGAACTAAGAGCATAAGACCTTACTTAATTAATTTCGCTTTCTATCTATTCATTGTAGTTATTTAATTAAAAATAACAAAAATAGTTTAATTTACCCAAGTATTAATTGTTTTGTATTTATTTGTTTCTTACACGTTTGTTTTCTAAAGGGCGTTTACGTTTCCTACACATATCATTTGTAGCCATATTTATGTTTCTCAGAAGTAAAAATTCTGTTTCTATTTCGTTGTAGAAAAAGGTTTATTCTTTAAAAATAAATTGACATGTATATTGCTTGTGTGAATTTGATAACATTGACAAAGATAGAGCTCTGTTGACGTAAGAGCTACAAATTTTTATAAACTGTAGGAAATGTATTTCTTATATACCTATGATGTCACACAAGGCATACATAGAAAATAACTTGAATTAAAAAAATGTAGATATGAAATGTACAAAATAAAAAAAAAATTGTTCTGTAGAAATGTGAGAATTTGTTAGAAAAATTATATTCTTGGTTATGGCTATCTTCTAGTAAATTTTGGGTGTGTCTGGCATAAAATAGTGAATTTGGAAATTAAGTAAAACTGTGTGTGTGAGTGTGTGTGAGAGTGGATGTACGAGAGAAGAACTAAGTACTTCGAAGCATGCAGCGAGGAACGGCGTAACCGGCTTCCAATTCGTTGACCTGTGAAGTAAAAACCAAAACGACGAAAGTAAAACTGTGCGTGTGTGTGAGTGTGAGAGTGGATGTACGAGACAAGAACTAAGTACTTCGAAGCATGCAGCGAGGAACGGCGTAACCGGGTTCCAATTCGTTGACCTGTGAAGTAAAAACCAAAACGACGAAAGTAAAACTGTGCGTGTGTGTGAGTGTGAGAGTGGATGTACGAGACAAGAACTAAGCGCTTCGAAGCATGCAGCGAGGAACGGCGTAACCGGGTTCCAATTCGTTGACCTGTGAAGTAAAAACCAAAACGACGAAAGTAAAACTGTGCGTGTGTGTGAGTGTGAGAGTGGATGTACGAGACAAGAACTAAGTACTTCGAAGCATGCAGCGAGGAACGGCGTAACCGGGTTCCAATTCGTTGACCTGTGAAGTAAAAACCAAAACGACGAAAGTGAAACTGGCCTGGAGCCCGATCGACTCCACCCACGCCGACCTGCCCTGACTTAGCACCTGGAGCTGCATGCGTCACCTCTAACGGCCGTTGCATAACCTCTTCGAGCGAGCTGTTTACTTATTTTTGTTTATCTAATTTACCGCCTTTTCTATGTTTTAAAGGGATTCAATTTTTGTTCAAGCACTTATATCAGCCCGGCAACTATTAAGTAATAGTTTATGAAGCATTGAAACCCGTTTTCACAACTTGTTCACCTACTTGACCGAGCCAGACCTTTGCTAAGATCGTGATGATATAACAAATCACGGGAGATAGACTATCGCATTTGTGTTTGCCATGCTAATTTGTCTGTTTTGTATTTTGTTATTTGTATACGTTTCAGACTTGTTTCCTTTTTTTTCATGACATTGTATTTCTTCTATCATAAAGTTATTTATGTACGCATCTCAAATATATTAATAATACATATTTTTAAAGTTCTCTTAATATATTATATTTGTAAATGACTTTTTTTTACAAAAACCGTTTACAGTTAAAATTTAAATACGTGGAATGAATTTATTTGGGTTTTTACATTTGTTGAGATAGTGACAGTCATAGCAATGTCAGAAATGAGGAACTAATCAAAGAAAACAATTTCTACTTAAAAATAAAGAAAGAACATAAACCAATGTATGAGAAATAAACTAAAATTTAGTAAACATTCGTGTTTTTTTAAAGATTTTTTGTCGTTAATATTGGAAATGAGTGACGTGATATTTATATTTGTTCGTAATCAATAGGATATTATGTTTTAGTTTTAAATTTGTAAATTTTGTAAGATCTTCATTTGGAGATTTTTAGATTGTTTATGAGTTATAAGTCACCATGTAGAAATGTGTAATGATATTTTATGGCGAGATTTACTAGGTATTTCTACGTATGTGCGTGCGTATGTCTGTATGTACGCGTGCGCGCGCGCGCGTGTGTATGTTTATGTGTTTGTTGTGGTGTGTGTGTGTGTGTGTGTTTGTGTGTCTCGTTTTTAAATTTATATTTGAAAATTAAGGTTTAATCTATTTACAACTACATCCAATGTAGATTTATTATTTGTATATTTCTAAAGGTTTAAACTTGAAACACATGTTTCCATATATGTCTTTGTGTGCTTTTCATAGTAACTTGAGTGTCATATTTTGTCTATTGTGTTAACTAGAACAAATATATTCAGTCGCTGGGTCTTGAATAAAGCGAACTACATGGGTTTTATTTTGTAACACTTTTTTTTATTAAAAACAACTTACAAATGAAATGACTAAAATGAGTAAATGAGAATCATTTGTACCGCTAAATCACTCCGTCAGGGTCGAAGTTCTTTGTAGGGATTCAGGTGAATAATGCTCATTAAACGAGCATAAGTGTATACCTAACCGTGGTATGCAGGAACAGCAGCGGGAACGGCGTATTTAGCCACGGGGGCTGCATAAGCTAAAGGAGCAACAGCCTTGACAGCAACTGCACCGGGTTCCTTGTGGACAACGGCGTTGAAACCATTGTGTGGGTCGGCGGTGTATTCAACGGTACGGCGAGAGCCATCAGGTTCGACGAGGCTGTAGCTGCCCTGGACAACATCACCTTGGCGGCTTTCGTGTTGACTCTTGGAGTCTCCGGTGAGGGCGTCTTGGATGTCGTAGGCGTAGCTGTATTGTGGGTTAGGGTCGTAGTCAGCATCGACGACAGCTTTGGCAGCGTATGCGGGGGCGGCGGCGTAAGCGACGGGAGCTGCGACCTTCACGGCGGGAGCGTATGCTGGTGCGGCGTATGATGGTGCGGCGTATGCTGGTGCGGCGTATGCTGGGGCGGCGTATGCTGGGGCGGCGTATGCAGGGGCAGCATAGGGTGCAATTGGAACTGCGGTGGCAAGAGCCAAGCAGGATAAAAGAGCAATTACCTGTTGACAGAAGAATAGTTACACAAAATTACTTGCAAAGTAAATGGTAAACATGTTTATTATTTGTTTCTGAAAATATATAATTAAATGTCTGGAATATTCATGTTCATTTGAAACCAGTGATTATACCGATAAGTTTAAACTAAATTCAAATTTAGACACTAAATTTTAAGCTAATAAAATTACCAATATTTTTCTTTATCATACGAAACCATTCGTAGTTAGTCTTTTAAAATGTTGTAATTATTACTTTCTATTACCTAATTCTTTTATTTATTAGGTGAACATTTAGTTATTTTACACTATTCTTTTAAAATTTAATAAAAATGTTAATCTTGAAAACAAACATTTATTTTAAAAAAATAATAATTTTAATTAAATTTTTTTCTTGTAACGATTTTTTATATTGAAACTAAGAAAAAAATATCTGAAAACTAAAATCTGAAAATTCTTTAGATATCTCATGCCATTTATAAATCTAACCCAAAAATACGTGTTTAGAGTATTGTGTTCAGATGTGCCTTATATTATAGCGTTTGGACATATTGTGGTTGTGGTAACACTATTTTCCCACATTTACGTTTTCACATATACCTATTGTTTCAATATATATTTATAAACAAGAAGTTAAAACTACAATAACTCAGCTTACCTGGAGCCTCTTCAACTAGAACAAGAATAGGCTATTCTGTAGCTGTTATGCGGTAAAGAGGCTGTAGAAAATGTCAATATTGTAAACTTGACCTAAACATTCTTCCAAGTGTTTTATATATATATATATATATATATATATATATATATATATATATATATATATATATATATATATTTATTTATTTATATATCAGTGCTAATCAAAGTTCCATTTACTTCTCTTAATTGTGAAACATGTTTTAAATTAGGTTATATTAAACAGTGTAAAACCTTTCTTATATCTTACAATTTTTAATTATGACCTATTGCTTTCATTAAAGTAGTGTAAGCTAGGAAGCACAGAGACTATAAATATATCCGTAACACGAAATGTAAGTTAGAATAAGCTCACCTTGAACGCCATGTTGGGTTGTATGTCGAAGACCACTGTACTGATGCAGAATGGAAGATCTTGTTTTTATATAGTCGTGAGGGAGCGCTTGGCTTTCTCCTCAGGTGGACCACGTACCCCTTCTCTCATTTACCGCCAAAACTGTATCTCGTCCGAAGCCACGCCTTCAGCTTGTATAATACTAGTATGATATATTAGCATAAATAACGCACATATATAGTATTTCCTTTCCTGCAATGTGTTGTGTCTCATGGGTTACCTAATCAATTAGCACGTTTGTAGAAGTAGACCCATGAGCGAGTTTTTATATATTTTCAATTTCTTATATTAGTTTACACTTTATATATATATATATATATATATATATATATATATATATATATATATATATATATCGTTAATAAAATACTTTTTATTTATCTAATCAAGCTCAGATACATTTTTTAAGACTTGTAGGGGATGACACTCAAATATAATTTCATTAAGTAAAGGTAATAATTAATTTAATTTCATATGGGATGAAAAAGTTTACAGAAGGGGTAAAGTATGCAATCTAGCTACTCCATCTAATTTGGCTTTAAATAAGTGGTTGCTTATGATTTCATAAAACAGGTGATTTTATGTTATAGGTTATATAGTAGAACAGCTGTTTTAACGCATAAGTTATCTTACTTTATCTTTATTATTTGTGATTATTTTATAAAAAGTAACAAAAAAAATTTTTGACCGTGTAACAATTTAATTAATTTTTGTTTCATATATTACTTGTTATTTTTAAGTTCAGACTCGTAGAACTAGGAAAGCTTTGACCATTTCCGGTTCAGTTTATTGTAAAAGAGTTTATCATCTGCTCAAAGAACTGCTAGGGCTGGTTTATAAATAAACCTACGATAAACCACGTGAAGCTATGGGATAAAATATAAAGTGACAGTACGAAATATATGCAGCTATATAACTGCATAAAGTGAGAACTTCAAGTCTATGTGCGGACAAATCGGTGTGATAAAGTAACAGGTACAATAAGATAGGTGAAGCCATAAAGATTCGGGTATGTTGTAGCACATTGCAGTTCTTATTTACGGAGAAGGTTTAGAGATCGAGAAAGCATAACAGCTAAACCTGTGCTGTGAGCAAAGGCAGCATTGACAACAGAGAGTACCGTATAGGATAAGCCTTGTGGAAGGTGTAACAAGACATCCTATGTCACCTTATACTCGGACAGTATATGGAGTAAATATTGTTTCCATTTATATCCTACTTTGCTGCAACTGGGGTGTAATGTTTTTATTATAAATAAATAAAACCTCAAACATGAACCTATTTATTTATTTAAATCCTGATGTGTATTTCGATTGGAAAGCAGTCATCTTCAGAGGAAATTATTACAAGACTGGCCTGTTATTTATAGTACTCATTATATCAACAAGTCTTTGTTGTAAGTGCTGATGTCCTGCAGGAAAATATTAATATATTAACAGCAACCATCTGGGAATATGACCTTGAGATAACTAAAAGAAACCTTGGTTTATTTGAAGAAAGATCATTTCTATCGCATTACCTACTATGGATACAAAGAGAGACTACTGTAGAGACATTGAAACAAAGCAAAGATATTTAAGCACAACAAGAGGAAGAGCTCCCTAGTTTTGTGTTCCCTTTGTGCGGTGTCGACGCGTATGCTCATTCCTGTTGTCGAGTCATGGATGTCGTGGAAAAATTACTTACCATATGTATGTTACATATTGCGAATTGTAAAAAAAATCCTCTATATATAGTCATACATACAATGAAAATTGCATATATTTATATTAATTAAAACAATCTCTCACCACAAATTCAACAAATTTTATTTTAACCTTATGTACATTTCGACTACAAAGTAATCATCTTCAGAGGTATTTTTACAAATAAAAATAAATAAATAACTATTAAATAATATTTGTAAAAATACCTCTGAAGACGATTACTTTGTAGTCGAAATGTACATAAGGTTAAAATAAAATTTGTTGAATTTGTGGTAAGAGGTTGTTTTAATTAATAAAAACATTTACGCCACAGTTGCTTTAAGTTGTTGCATATATTTAGTCATATCGTAATAGGAAGATTAATGGTTTGGACAG
Source organism: Prosapia bicincta (assembly GCA_036971475.1). Lineage (NCBI taxonomy): Eukaryota > Metazoa > Arthropoda > Insecta > Hemiptera > Cercopidae > Prosapia > Prosapia bicincta. Next base: position 122,565,068 of record JBAIZL010000003.1, read on the forward strand.
TATTCTTCAAAATAATTAAAAATTAAAGAAACTACTTATATGGTGGAAAATATTTGTCAATTTAAACATAAATTGCTGTAGTAAAAAAGTGATTAGTGACTGGATAAGGTCGTATGAAACCAGGCTGCAAAATCCGAAGGAAAAATATTGTTTCTTAGTTTTGGTTTTATTTTTTTCTTCTTAACAATATTTTACCACCAAAGATTAAATTTTGATGAAATAGAAAACCCTAAGGCAGAGTATAGACTTTTACTCCCTTAATCAAATGTTTCTGCTTTTGGTATATTTTGTATATTTTGGTACAAGTTATATAAAGAAATTGTTTGATGTTAGTTACTTTTTATTAAATAATTATAACTATATATATATATATATATATATATATATATATATATATATATATATATAATACGTTTTCTCGTTTAATAATTTAAAACAACATAGGTTATTCAAATACAAGAATATTTATTAATTTATATCCAATGCTTTTCGTTTGTAAACAGTACCAACATCATCAGGAATGGAAATTACAATCAATTTTCATTGCTGATGATATTGGTACTGTTTACCAGCGAAAAGCTTTGAATATAAATTAATAAATATTCTTGTATTTGAATAACGTATGTTGTTTTAAAATATATATATATATATATTATATATATATATATATATATATAATATATATATTATTATTATTATTATTATCATTATTATTATTAGTGTATTAATTATTTTAATTAATACATAAAGTGTAAAATAGAAAGTGAAAAAAATAATTAATAAAATTCATTATTTGACGTTAATTAATTAATTAATATTTGAAAAAACTGTATTAACATGTAATGTAACCCACTAAAGAAAAATGTGTATAAATTTGAGTCGATGAGGGAAAAATATTTGGTTACAATTGAAAATTTGAACAATATAAATGTAGGGAGAGTGTGAACTAATAGTAGGAATTTAATTAAAGCATTTTTATCTTTGGATAAACTGGAAATAGAATTTCGTGTTTCTTCATGAATTTTAGTTAGAAATAGAGATCCTAAGAACAGGCCTTAAAGTAATACAATAAATGTTTTTCAAATATTTTATTACAAACGAAATACAACAAAGTATGGATATGAAATAGACTAAACCATCGCCACCATATATACCCGAGCGATGAATATTTTTTCTACTATGAGAGATTGGTGCCTCCATTTCATCTCTACGTATAATTTTCCTTTCCTTCCCACATCTATAACTACATGATTATATATTTAGGTTAATGTGAAATAATACAGTTGGGTAATAATCAGATTAATAAATATACTTCGTCACAACGTTATGGTACACATTCTATCTTGGGCCCATATGTATTGTTTACGTTAAAGTAAGAGCAATAAACCTAGAGAAACCATAAGCATTTCCCGTGTGATCCAAATGCCATTTTATGTAATGGCTTGAACCGGTTGTACGAAAGGCCGCGAGCAGTGTTTGTTTCAAGTTGGATTATATTAACATTGCCCTTTATAGTGCTGTCTTACGCTCTGAAATAATAAATACCTTCTCGCTATGTTGATGTCTCATTTATTGTGTGCTATTCTCTTTTAATTTGTTTACCATTACTGCTGTCTTAATTAACAATTACGAGCGATATTCCACTTATTTAATTTTATAACAATATTTTTTAAATTCTATTGTTTATTAAGAGATCATTCTAAAATAATGTATTTCGTTGACAGTTTGTATATTAATTCCTTTGTTTAGCTCACACTCTCCTGATATATATTTTGTACAAATTTTCAATCGTTAATAAAATAGGTTTTTATTCATCCAATTAAGTTCACATAAATTTTCCTTAACATATAGTGGATGAGAATTGATATTAATAGATTTTTTTCAAATATTTATTCAATAATTAAATTATAAAAGTTGTGGGGTTCAGCCGGATTCGAACTGAGAATATTCATGTTCGAAATCTAGTGCGCCCTTGGCACTGTGCCAACCTTCCAATCCTTAGAAATATTTTTTTAAAGAAGTATGAATTTTTTTCCTCCCATCTGGTTGTCGTCGAAACCTCCACTGTACAACCTTAAACTGTTGCCATGGTTACCACACAATATCATAACTAGTGCTCTAGGATAAGTGGAATAAAATATTTCTTTGTTACCCTCAGTAGGGATTTACGAAGTTTTTTATACTACTTGTCTTTAGTTAAAGATTGAAAATGTTAATAGTTTTTTTAATCTTTAATTCTTTTACTTCGTTTTGGGTTCGTTTGGAATATGAATATTTTACACTCACAATAACTTTAAAGTTTTTTAGTCCAACAAAGTCAATTATATTTTAAAAATCATGAATTAAAAATACGGTATCACTGAACACATAGTAAGAAATATGCATAAAAAGATAAATATTAAAATCTGTAAGTACAAAAAAGTGAAATATATTATTCAATCGATTCAATTTTTTAAATTAAAATATTGAATCGATTTCAATTTATTGACATTCATTTTAATGCGGGAATGGTTGTTTATTATCTGAATATAATGAGCCGCTAAATAAAACCTATTAGTAGTAGGAAATGTTAGAAAATTTTACCCATTTGTAATCTGTAAATTTCCAAGGGCGAAGGAACAGCTCATTGGAGTCTGAATTACAATATATACTTGGTGTCACACTCAATCCCATTCATCAGTAATATTGGAAACCATTTACTAATATTACAAAATTAATTAAAATTAAATTAAAATACCTGTTTATGCAAACGTTATGTATAACATGTATTGTTAAATCAATAAGAAACTCAAACATGTATCTCCAGTGAGTAAAGAAAACAAAATTAGATATCTTAGTGGTATTTAGATTGTGGAATTATTCACTGATGAGGATGACTTTGTCGTTGAAACACGTATGGGAATATAAAGTGATGTTTTTGATTTGTGTTCGTTATTATTTAACTATTGCGCTTAGTATGGATGGAATTTTGGTGGGAATGCTGAAAGGGGGTTGGGAATGCTGAAAGGGGGTTGGGAATGCTGAAAGGGGGTTGGGAATGTGTGAAAGGGGGTTGGGAATGTGTGTAAGGAATAGCGTGTATGACCTTTAAAATTTGCTTTACGTTTGGGGTGTTTATCTTGGCTTACAAGCTAAGGTGATATCTCTGGCACGTAACTTTATGTTTATAATATAAACAGTAACGAATATAATACGTAATGAAGTTAATAAAGAAACAAAAAAATCTTAAATACTAAGAAAATAAACAAAAAGCATAAAAGATGTAAAGAAGCAAGAGAGGGATAAAATTCCATACGAATTCTTGCAACCGCAAGTTTTGAAACATAATGTGTTAGTAATTCTAGAAAGCACGAAAGTGAAGATGTTCAGGGTTATTGGCAGGAGGTACAAGTGGGACGATCATAAGGAAGGCGAATCTTGGCTGTTTACATTGATGGCTGCGTTGCAACAGCTTCTATTAATCATTAGGCACATAAAGAATCAGGTTGCACTTCGGTGGGTATTCGTGATTGCAGCTGTGCTAATGGCGATTCTAATCTTTTGCTGAACAAATGCCTTATGATAAATCATAATAGCTTGTGTTGTAATTAATGACGCATTGTATTGTGATAATAGGAATGCGCCATCTTGATTTAATCTGTGTTTTTCTCCAAACCCATTTTTTATATCTTTAAAAGATACTATTTGTTTTTTAATAGTTTATAACGTTTGATCAAATAGCATTATATTTTGATCAACAACATAGATTTACGTTCAATTCCTTCTATTGGTTCATATTCTCCTTATATATATATATATATATATATATATATATATATATATATATATATATATATATATATATGTATAATTCAAATTTTGAATCGTTAATGAAATACTTTTTAATCATCCACTTAAGTTCAAATACATTTTTAAAACTTGTAGTGGATGACACTTGATGTTCATACAGTTATTTTTTCAAATATTAATTCATTGATTAAACTTAATGAATTAATTTATTTTCATATGGAGAAAACGTTTCACAAAAGGGGCAAGGTATGCAATATATTTATTTCGTCCCATTTGGTTTAAAATAAGGGATAACACACGATTTCATGAAACAGCTGATGTTATATTATAGGGTTTGTAAAATATATTTGGTTGATGCTTTACATATATAAATAGTTCTCATATATAATTATATTGCCTAGTATAAATTCAGTTTTAATCTTTAATTAATATATATTTAATTAATATAATAAATATTTCATTTGCTTCTGCAGAGATTTTTAGTTTGTGATAGAAGCATAGAGTAACCTGTTGAAACTAATTAGATTTTTTTAAAATTTTACATGGTCAATAATTACCCATATATATCTTTTCAATCTTTCCATAAGAAATTGTATAACATTAATAACTAAATATATATAACTGCCAAAATGGAAAGTAACCTAAGTGCTAGCGTTTTTCTTTCATATAACGGATTACTTATTTAGTTTTTTATTTAAAATAAAGTTATAGGCACGTATTAGCAATCTATTGTTGCTAATTATTTACTTTATAATGACGTGTGATTGTATTTTTACATGTGGAACACCTTGAAGGCGAGTTTTGCCTCCAATTTCATGTAAGGTACGTTATACTAAATTATGTAGCGAAACCGTTTATGAAATATGTAAAACAATTTTAAATCCAGTATAACATTTCCCCAGTTATTTTCACTAGTATTTTTTTTTTTTAACAAAACTTGAAAATGGATTAGTTTTATAAGACGTGACGTAATCCAACGTGCAGGAAGAATGTAAGGACGCTGAAACGTTTTGTGAGCATCCATCTTCGGTGACGAAAGTAAGGGGGCATCTAGACATTCCTCCACGCCATCGAAGGTCTCCTGTCCCAAGGTTTCCTCTACAACCGTGAACCCTAGCCTACTCTTGCACAACTCCATCAGTGTCACGCATTTATCGCTGGAAATAATGATATTTTGTGATGGTAAATATATCTCCAGACGACAATATAATTTCGGCTCTTGTATAAAATTAACCATAATAAATACAAAGAATGGAAGAAAACTCGTGGTTTAGCTGCTTACTTGATTACGAATCCATTCTTACCTCTTGAGCTAAATATAATTAATGTACAGGAAATTATTTCACATATAATCACCCATTCAGCTTTTAATAAACATCTTTATTTTCATCTGTGCTTCTAAGTGGTTTTATTGGGAGAGAACGGCAACACCATAGGAGGTATATATATATATATATATATATATATATATATATATATATATATATATATATATATATATATATCGGTGGAATTCTCAGTCGGTAATAAGATACATTTTCTATCTATATACTGTATTTGTATAAGTCACAACAAATTTAGAGATATTTTCCTCCACTAAGCTAGTATAGGAGGTTTCAAGTTGTTTTTGGAACAACGTCCTATGGGAAACCCAATTTCGGGTTCCATTCTTTGTGAATAAGCTCCTTAGTTCAGCAGCTTATAAAAAACTATAAAGAAATATAGTTTTCCTCCCAATCATAACATAATTACAGTAATTAATTTTATCTTTTTTTCAACATATCCAATTAAACGAATTATTGTTTATCCGAATGACACCCAGTTGAATCGAATAGTTGGAGTTCTACTGTATTTAGTTTTTAATACTGTACTTTGCTGCAATTTTTCTCTATTCTCTCAGTACGCTTATTAGGAGATGCAGATAATAGTAGGTCAATTATCAATAATGGGTTGAATAAGCAGTTCATGAACATAAAGTGTTATACAACTGTGTGTAAGGCAGGTTAGACTTGGTTACCTGTTTCTTCACTCACTAGGATTTTCATTTTATTTATTTAATAAGTATTTATTAATCCTTGCACAATTCCTTCTATTAGTTCATACTATCTTTGTTCAAATTTTCAGTCCTTAATAAAATAGTTTTTATTCATCCGCACAAGTTCAAATACACTTTGTAAACTTATAGTGAACAAAACTGATGTTAGTACAATTTTAAAAAATATTAATTCATTAATTAAATTTAATAAATTAATTTTAGTTTTATATGTGAGGAAAACTCTTTACAAATGAGGCAAGGTATGCAATATAGTTATTTTGTCCTATTTGACTTAAAATAAGTGATAACAAAAGATTTCATGAAGCAGCTGATTTTATGTTATAGGTTTTGTGGTAAAATAACTGTTTTAACGCAAAAGTTATGTTACTTTATTTATATGCATTGTAATTATTGAAGTGATAACTTCTATACGCGCGGTGAATAAAAGATGAGATCAAATCATTGCTTTCGGCTCACGCTGTTTCTGAAACTCATACCTTACAGCATATATTTCCGCCAGGTGACTTGACTGAATTAAATGATAACATGACTTCTTGTAACAGCTGATTTTGTGTTATAGGTTATGTCATAGAACAACCGTTTTATACGTAGATTACTATTTATTTTGTAGGCCTAATCGTAGATTATTTATTTAGTAAATAGTTTTGATCAGGGAAATAAATATTAAATTATTAAGTGTTGATAAATATCTTTAAAAATGATTTAATATAACAATAACAATATGTTTGTATTTTTAATTCAATTTTTTGAAAAGAAAATATTTTTAGGCCAGTTGTATACATTTTAAGAAACTGATTTGAATTGTATATATTAAAACAAATTGTATTCTATAAACATCTAATAAATGTTTTTTGGTTAACCACGTTACTTTATCAATAATATAGTAAATATTAGTCTTTAAAGTATATTCCTCAAATAACGTTGTAAAAGTTGAATGAAAAATGTATAATTTCATATTTTTTTAATTTTCGTTTAACGTTTTGTGAAACTTTTAGCAATATCTCGTTATCACGTCTGTCGGGACTCCCGCTGGTGCCAGAACCAATTTTTTTTAATAAAAGCTAACTAAAATGATTTTTGTCGTTGTTGGCCTAAGTAGGGATTTACTTTAAAATATTTTTGTTCACATTATTTGTTACAAAATCTGGTGGTATTCTCTTCAGGTGTTTAAAGAAGTTTCTTACATGCTATCTTGTAAACGCTGCCTGTACTTGCTGCAGGCGCTCAACTGTCAGTTAGCTATGCGTGTAGAGACGTTATTCTTGTGTCCGTTTTGTAATAACACAGTGATGTAAGAAGGAGGATAATCATGTTTCGATAACCACTATTCAGCCAAAGCACAAAGAGCATTGCCAGAGGAATACCTGGGCACAATGACGCCTACGCGGGGCTGAAACAATCGAGCAATGTTCCTGTCCCCAGCTTGTGCCGCAATAGATGATTAAGAGATACGCCAATGTACGCCTACACTACTGTACCTGTAGCCATTTGTGTGTTATTAGAAAATAATAATATTAGCAAACACTTCACCAGCTTCTTCTTTATAATAATGTGTAAAGGTCGTTAGGCTCGATTAATATGTTTATGTGTTAAAATATTTATACACTTCTTTATAGAAAGTTACTTAAAAGATATGAAATATAATTATTTATATTATATTTGCAATTAATTATATTTCAGTGGCGGGAAGAGAACAATGGAAAAATGCTAAGAGTGGTTCGGTATTAGCGTCAACCCAATTAAACGGCGTTATACAGACAAATATAACTCCAGTGGGTGTATTACTGGAGCCAACAGGTAGACGCGCAACTCATCATGCTGCTGGGGGACAGAAGTCACACTTGTTCAGTAAAGGCGTTATACAGACAAATATAACTCCAGTGGGTGTATTACTGGAGCCAACAGGTAGACGCGCAACTCATCATGCTGCTGGGGGACAGAAGTCACACTTGTTCAGTAAAGGCGTTATACAGACAAATATAACTCCAGTTGGTTTATTACTGGAGCCAACAGGTAGACGCGCAACTCATCATGCTGCTGGGGGACAGAAGTCACACTTGTTCAGTAAAGGCGTTATACAGACAAATATAACTCCAGTTGGTGTATTACTGGAGCCAACAGGTAGACGCGCAACTCATCATGCTGCTGGGGGAAAGAAGTCACACTTGTTCAGTAAAGGCGTTATACAGACAAATATAACTCCAGTTGGTGTATTACTGGAGCCAACAGGTAGACGCGCAACTCTTCATGCTGCTGGGGGACAGAAGTCACACTTGTTCAGTAAAGGCGTTATACAAACAAATATAACTCCAGTTGGTGTATTACTGGAGCCAACAGGTAGACGCGCAACTCATCATGCTGCTGGGGGACAGAAGTCACACTTGTTCAGTAAAGGCGTTATACAAACAAATATAACTCCAGTTGGTGTATTACTGGAGCCAACAGGTAGACGCGCAACTCATCATGCTGCTGGGGGACAGAAGTCACACTTGTTCAGTAAAGGCGTTATACAGACAAATATAACTCCAGTTGGTTTATTACTGGAGCCAACAGGTAGACGCGCAACTCATCATGCTGCTGGGGGACAGAAGTCACACTTGTTCAGTAAAGGCGTTATACAAACAAATATAACTCCAGTTGGTTTATTACTGGAGCCAACAGGTAGACGCGCAACTCATCATGCTGCTGGGGGACAGAAGTCACACTTGTTCAGTAAAGGCGTTATACAGACAAATATAACTCCAGTTGGTGTATTACTGGAGCCAACAGGTAGACGCGCAACTCATCATGCTGCTGGGGGACAGAAGTCACACTTGTTCAGTAAAGGCGTTATACAAACAAATATAACTCCAGTTGGTGTATTACTGGAGCCAACAGGTAGACGCGCAACTCATCATGCTGCTGGGGGACAGAAGTCACACTTGTTCAGTAAAGGCGTTATACAAACAAATATAACTCCAGTTGGTTTATTACTGGAGCCAACAGGTAGACGCGCAACTCATCATGCTGCTGGGGGACAGAAGTCACACTTGTTCAGTAAAGGCGTTATACAGACAAATATAACTCCAGTTGGTGTATTACTGGAGCCAACAGGTAGACGCGCAACTCATCATGCTGCTGGGGGACAGAAGTCACACTTGTTCAGTAAAGGCGTTATACAGACAAATATAACTCCAGTGGGTTTATTACTGGAGCCAACAGGTAGACGCGCAACTCATCATGCTGCTGGGGGACAGAAGTCACACTTGTTCAGTAAAGGCGTTATACAGACAAATATAACTCCAGTTGGTGTATTACTGGAGCCAACAGGTAGACGCGCAACTCATCATGCTGCTGGGGGACAGAAGTCACACTTGTTCAGTAAAGGCGTTATACAGACAAATATAACTCCAGTTGGTGTATTACTGGAGCCAACAGGTAGACGCGCAACTCATCATGCTGCTGGGGGACAGAAGTCACACTTGTTCAGTAAAGAATATTTACAACAATAAATTATACAAATAAAATTTCCCAATTCCAAAACCTATATACTCTTCATTAATTAACACGCATTGTTCGTTGAAGGTGTGCTGCAGCGTGGCGTACGTGAGTCTAGATCCGCAGTGAATTATCGCGACGTGTGGAAGACGGCCAGAAAGTAAAGTGGCGACTTGTCGTGATCAGGGTATTCTGTCGCTGGGATATGGCGTAATATGAGAAAGTATATTTAACTTGTGTGTGTGTGTGTGTGTGTGTGTGTGTGTGTGTGTGCGTGTGTGTGCGTGTGTGTGTGTGTGTGTGCGTGCGTGTGTGTGTGTGTGTGTGTGTGCGTTTGTTGTGGTTTTGTGTTTGTTTTGTTTGTTTGTTTGTTTGTTTGATAAATTGGTATTTTAATGGTGGGAAAATTTTAAGTTAAAATAAATCCAAAATATATAACTCGTAATATAGTTATTCTCACAATTCTACAATTTTACAAATGTCATTTCCTTTTGTATTATCGAGTTATATTTATGGTATTCTTGGAGCATACATTTTGTAAAATCCGTTCTTCCATGGTTTTTTCGACGAAGAGCAGATCCTCAACTGAAACTAGAATCTTTCCTTTAGTAAAAAGGAAGTAATTATTATTTGTAAATAAAATAGTTTATGTTCAATTCCGACATCACGAAATTGTTAAGATTTCGTAACTAAATTGTTATAAACAGAAGAGTTTGTGTTAAACCCATAAAGATGTATTAATATATATGGATTACCATATAGTATAATATATATATATATATATCCTAAAATAATTTATAACATATTACCTTGAAAAATATAATATGGCTCTAAAGACCGATATATACATATAGCATCCTAAAAATAGATTATATAGCAACCTAAAAATAAATAGATAGATAAATATAATGCTAAAAACAAAATATATAAATTTGGTAAACTCTTATTTAAACGAAAATGGGAAATCGTGGGATTAACGGCGAATCAAGTTCAAGGTCGCAGTCACTACAGATACTTGCATTATGTAAATCTTCAATGACATCAGAAGAAACGATTATGATGTATTAACGCTTCCATAACAGCCTATTACTGTAAATAAGTTTTTAAAATAATTTATCCGTCATTTGTCCGATTTTATTTCTATCACTTAAACTTTAGGATATGAGATTAAAAATTTTGTTTTTTCATTTTATCATTTGGTCGTTTATGGGCTTTTTAATAAATTTCTACCGGACACATAAATGTAGATTTTTAAAAACTGTGTGATTTTAATTTTTAAAATAAATTGTTGAAATACACTTTATTGATTTTGAACCATGAAACATAACAAATTTATATTTTACTTGTGTGTTTGTGTGTGAGTCACGTGTTTGCTCATACATGTCTTTGTATTACTTACAAATTTAGAAACATGAAATACTATTACACTATAAGTAACTTGAAAACTAAATTGTAAATAACAATAATTGTATCCTGAAACTTACTTTAAAATTAAAACAATAAGGAAAGGTAGATGTATCTATGACTAAGTGAAGGACAAGTGTATTAGGGAAGGAAAGGTTATGGCACAGCGTAACCTAGGACGCTTATCTGCTGTATGTCTACCCCAACTGGGGTGAAGGGAGGTTTTATTTCGGTCTTAGGGGGCCTAACAGTTTTCTCAAATTTGGAGAATATATCCGAGGAAGTGCGTAATACATTGATAGACATATTGAAATACTTTGTCTACAATTCTGCTACTGTGTAAAAGGTAGATAAAAATGTTTAAATAAATAAAGATTTGGTCAGATTATTTCTTGCCTGTATCATTTGCCAGTTTATTATTATATCAGTTTCTGTCACTGCATAAACCTACGTATGATTCTTGTTTTGTATATATTAAGTACAATTCTGACATTTCTACAAAATATATGGAAATTATATACTTCAGCGCAGTGCGAAGTATAAGGCGTGGTTGTGTTTACTTCTATGTTAAATTCTAAATATTAGTTATGTCATTTCCCGAGAACTTGTTCTCTTTAACAAATAGGATGTGGATAAACGGCATCCACGTTTTAGTTCCATTGTTAACTATATCGGGGCAGTTGTTGTGACGTGATATGATTCCCCTAACAAGCGCGTTGATCTTTACAATATTTTCATGCTCGTCATTTCCACAATCTATAGTTAGGAACCGTATCATAGAACATTTCTATAAAGGCTACACGCCTAGTTGTACATTTAGCTTAGGTTTGTCTTTACCAATAAAATGTTCTGTTAATTTAAATAAATTGTTTTATATTTATAAATTGTACTCATGTAAAGTAAATATTAATGAACTGCTTAGAGCAGTTTCAGTTTATTTAACCATAATTTTATATTGCACGCATCACAAGATTTCTGGTTACATTGGTAATTAATTCTCCCTCTCTTATTCCAGGTATGTGTTGCACATGGATATTTTCTGTAAGTATTTCATTTAAGTACATTAATTTTGGAATGGCTATTTAGACAATATTTAACGTAGTTCTTAATACATTATTTGTATTCAAATAGTGTTTTTTAATCAGATAGTATTCAACTTGGTTTTTTTTTTCAAATATGCCCTGTGTTACTCATATGTATTCATCACAAGAAAATTGTAATTTTAAGTTTCGGTAACCATGAGTCCTTGTTTAAACGTACGTGAGTAACCGTCTTAGGAACAAAATCTTACTCAATATAGCCCTTTGGAAATTTGTTCGTTCTTTGGCGATAACTGTATTATGTTAAAACATCCACTTAGGATGGATTTCATTTTAAAAATGAAACGTTAACCTAATCGTAAAATGCGTTAAAACAATTTAACGTTAAACATTCAGGTTGATATTCTGTACGTATACGATAAACATAGAGTTTTAAATTGTCGTATATTCAACATAACGGTGACGAAATTTTTTAAAGTTTCCTCTTGATATTTTTTCAGATAATCTAAAGACATTTCTCCAATATTGACTCCTGAATTTATAGCTTTTACGTTTAATAAGATAGTTGTGGGGTAAAATACCAAATTTATCATTCCCTCAAATATTACAATAAAAATATTGAAAAGAACCCCAATACCACAAAAATAATCAAAAATAACAAATAAGACAAGTTACTTAAGATTAAACCCTTATGTGCATTTCGATGACCATGTCATCATCATCATCATTTTAGTTTGTAACTTCTTGTGTGCTAGATTGTTTTGTAACTAGACCCTCTGATGATGATGACATGGTCATCGAAATGTACATAAGGGTTTAATCTTAAGTAACTTGTCTTATTTGTTATTTTTGATTATTTTTGTGGTATTGGGGTTCTTTTCAATATTTTTATTGTAATATATTGTACCACTGTGCTCTTGATATTGTGTACCCTCAAATTGGTTTGCTACAAAGGCGTTAAAAATTGTTTTATGAAATTATGTTACCTTATGCTATAAAGCGATGCAAGTTCGTCAAGTCGGATTCATGCTTTGCGTATTCAACATTTTCCCTGTTCATATCAATTTAAATACTACCATAAGTGAGTGAAATGATTACATTTTTATAACCAAAACAAATGTATCGTAAACGAATACTTTGCAGCAACTATATACACTACATTATAATATATCTATATAGTAATTACGTAAAATATAATGCTCTATGCTAAAAAAAATGTGAATTGAGAAAAAACATTTATTTTGCTGAATGAGAAATTACCTATATATTTGTTATAATGTAACAAACAATAACACAGAAGTTTTACGTTGAACACCGAAATTGAACTAAAAAGAATACATTAGAGCACAGTTTTGCAAAATCTTCAATGAAAATCACAGATAACATGATTTTATACATTTATTTTCTTTATCTTTGCTCGAGGAATGTATTTAGTAAAGTCTAATATTTAATATAGTTATTAATAAAATAATGTAGGTAACAAGACACATTTATAAGATGTTTACTAAATATAAGTTTTGTATACAAACATTTTGAATTGTAAAAAACATTTAATTTTGCGTAATGAAAAACCACCTAAACAGTTTTTTTTATAATATAAGAAACATAATACACAATATTTACATTTAACACCAAAATTTGAACTACAAATAACAAACTAAAGCTAATAGTTTTGCAAAATTTTCAATAAAAATAGCCAAAAATAATAATTGTTACATTTACCATTCAATATTTATTTGAGGAATGTATTTAATAAAGGCTAGTTACTATTGTAGTTAATAATACAATAATGTAGATAACAAAAACCAATTAGATGTTGATTGAATACAATATTTTAAACAAATTCATTTGAAATGGGTTCTTAAAAAGTATCAGATACGCCTATAAATGTTTCATTTCAAAAATAATTAATATAGTATGCTATATAGTTGTTTCGTGATCACACATGTTAAGTGATAATATTGGATTTTATAAAGCAGCTGATTTTATAACAAATAAAAGACATACACAAAACTTACAAGTCAACATCAGTGAGTGCTGCTACTACAAACTCCAACCTATCAACTTACGACAGTTGTAAGTTAGAGTTTCTAGTACTAACACTGACTGATGATGATGACCTTGTCATTGAAACGCGTCTGAGTTAATAAATGATTAATTTGTGTGTTTTGTGTACGTCTTTTGTTTGTTTTAACTTAACCTCACAACCTAAGCTCAAAGAATAGTTGATTTTATGTTAGTCTCCTTAATTCTTAACTTATTCAATTTGCTATTAGTATGTAGATAGGTTATAATAAAACACTTGAGGATTAAATTTAAAAGATTATTATTTTCATAAAGTCTTATCTATGTTCGTATCACCTCTTAAAGCTATTTATTGTACATGAGAACTAATTGGCTTGAGCTGGCTGCTAGTAGTGATGGCCTCTATAGGCTGCATAAGCTGCACCAGCTGGGTATGCAGTAGCTGCATAAGCTAAAGGGGCTGCCGCGTACTTTGCGACAGGAGCGTATGCTACAGGAGCCGCCACCTTGGCGACCGCATGGTAAGCAGGTTCCTTGTGTACAACCGCGTTGAAGCCGTTAGCCGGGTCTGCCGTGTACTCTACCGTCCTCTTGGTGCCGTCTGGCTCCACCAGGCTGTAGCTGCCTTGTACGACGTCGCCGTGTCGGCTCTCGTGCTGGCTCTTCGAGTCGCCTGTCAGTGCGTCTTGTACGTCGTAAGCATAACTGTATTGCGGGTTCGGGTCGTATTCGTCGAGTGCGGGCTTTGCGTAAGCGGGGGCAGCATATGCTAGCGGAGCAGCGGCGGGCAGCGCGTAGGCCGGGGCGGCGTATTTAGCTGCGGTTACCGCATAGGCCGGAGATGCGTACTTTACTGCAGGGACAGCGTAGTTGGCGGCAGCATATGCGGGCCCAGCATAGCCCACCACTCCTCCCTTTACTGCTGCCACTAACGCTGTGAAAATTGTTAGCTGTGAAATACAAAAAAGTGACACAATTAGTCAAATATCTCGTTACTTGCAATAGAAGAATAATCAATGCTTAATTGTTCACATGAAATTCTATGCGTACTTGTAGATAAATATAACTATGATAAAAGTCAGGAATTCGTCAGTAGAAGAATGATCAATGCTTAATTGTTCACATCAAATTCTATGCGTACTTGTAGATAAATATAACTATGATAAAAATCAGGAATTCGTCAGTAGAAGAATAATCAATGCTTAATTGTTCACATCAAATTCTATGCGTACTTGTAGATAAATATAACTATGATAAAAGTCAGGAATTCGTCAGTAGAAGAATAATCAATGCTTAATTGTTCACATCAAATTCTATGCGTACTTGTAGATAAATATAACTATGATAAAAGTCAGGAATTCGTCAGTAGAAGAATAATCAATGCTTAATTGTTCACATCAAACTCTATGCGTACTTGTAGATAAATATAACTATGATAAAAGTCAGGAATTCGTCAGTAGAAGAATGATCAATGCTTAATTGTTCACATCAAATTCTATGCGTACTTGTAGATAAATATAACTATGATAAAAATCAGGAATTCGTCAGTAGAAGAATAATCAATGCTTAATTGTTCACATCAAATTCTATGAGTACTTGTAGATAAATATAACAATGATTAAAATCAGGAATTCGTCAGTAGAAGAATAATCAATGCTTAATTGTTCACATCAAATTCTATGCGTACTTGTAGATAAATATAACTACGATAAAAATCTGGAATTCGTCAGTAGAAGAATAATCAATGCTTAATTGTTCACATCAAATTCTATGCGTACTTGTAGATAAATATAACTATGATAAAAATCAGGAATTCGTCAGTAGAAGAATAATCAATGCTTAATTGTTCACATCAAACTCTATGCGTACTTGTAGATAAATATAACTACGATAAAAATCTGGAATTCGTCAGTAGAAGAATAATCAATGCTTAATTGTTCACATCAAATTCTATGCGTACTTGTAGATAAATATAACTACGATAAAAATCAGGAATTCGTCAGTAGAAGAATAATCAATGCTTAATTGTTCACATCAAATTCTATGCGTACTTGTAGATAAATATAACTACGATAAAAATCAGGAATTCGTCAGTAGAAGAATAATCAATGCTTAATTGTTCACATCAAATTCTATGCGTACTTGTAGATAAATATAACTACGATAAAAATCTGGAATTCGTCAGTAGAAGAATAATCAATGCTTAATTGTTCACATCAAATTCTATGCGTACTTGTAGATAAATATAACTATGATTAAAATCAGGAATTCGTCAGTAGAAGAATAATCAATGCTTAATTGTTCACATCAAATTCTATGCGTACTTGTAGATAAATATAACTATGATTAAAATCAGGAATTCGTCAGTAGAAGAATAATCAATGCTTAATTGTTCACATCAATTCCTATGCGTACTTGTAGATAGATATAACTATGATAAAAATCTGGAATTCGTCAGTAGAAGAATAATCAATGCTTAATTGTTCACATCAAATTCTATGCGTACTTGTAGATAAATATAACTACGATAAAAATCAGGAATTCGTCAGTAGAAGAATAATCAATGCTTAATTGTTCACATCAAATTCTATGCGTACTTGTAGATAAATATAACTACGATAAAAATCAGGAATTCGTCAGTAGAAGAATAATCAATGCTTAATTGTTCACATCAAATTCTATGCGTACTTGTAGATAAATATAACTACGATAAAAATCTGGAATTCGTCAGTAGAAGAATAATCAATGCTTAATTGTTCACATCAAATTCTATGCGTACTTGTAGATAAATATACCTATGATAAAAATCTGGAATTCGTCAGTAGAAGAATAATCAATGCTTAATTGTTCACATGAAATTCTATGCGTACTTGTAGATAAATATACCTATGATAAAAATCTGGAATTCGTCAGTAGAAGAATAATCAATGCTTAATTGTTCACATCAAATTCTATGCGTACTTGTAGATAAATATAACTACGATACAAATCTGGAATTCGTCAGTAGAAGAATAATCAATGCTTAATTGTTCACATCAAATTCTATGCGTACTTGTAGATAAATATAACTACGATAAAAATCTGGAATTCGTCAGTAGAAGAATAATCAATGCTTAATTGTTCACATCAAATTCTATGAGTACTTGTAGATAGATATAACTATGATAAAAGTCAGGTATTCGTCAGTAGAAGAATAATGTTCCAATTATCTTTCGTTATTTAAAGGTAATTGAACAGTATACAACTCCTGTCGTGTAGTTTTTGCACGAACAACTACATGGCGCTTTATGATGATCTAAGAAAAACAGTTTAAAACACTTAATCAGACTCTACTGTACACCTTAAATCTGTAAACCAAAACCTACAAATATTACGTAAACCAAGCAATAATAATAGACGCTACACAATCGAACAATACGAAATATATAAACATTTTAACGTCTACAGGTATATGCAGAACACCCAAATTAAAAAACAATTGTCACACATCTGTTTCACATAATTACCTTTACAACCGACTGAAGCTGATAAGGCTGTACCAAACCCATTATTCAAGTTCGACATGTTACTATACATTGTATTTAGTTTGATTTAATTTTAATTTTTGCAACGGTCTGTTTGGCTTGTAATTGTTTATTACTTGTTTTTAATCACTTTTTCGCCGAACATAATGGAATACAAAATTCAAAGAACTTATTTTTAATTTTTCTTCTTTGTAAATTCTCATGTTTTTATATTACGTTTCAATATTAGAAGTAGATAATATACAGTTGTAAAGAAAATATGTGTTCTTTTATGGAATAAACGCAAGATAACAATAATCTACTCTAACATTTTCCCTAACCATCATTGTCAGGATTATAAAAAGCCCAACATGTCAATGTCATGCAATCAACTAATGAATTGCTTTCATCACTTATCCTTTCTGTGTCTTGTGGACTAAACTTTCGTAAATTTTGCCTCCTTATTTTGTCTATTCACCTTTCAAGTGTTAGAATACTGGTGAGTGTACTTTTCTATTTTTTTAAGCGTGTAATATAAATTGAATTTCCTTTATATATTTCTCCTTAAGATGGATTATTTTATATTGTAAAAAGCTTACTCTGAAACGTTTGAATCTATATCTTACTGATAAGATGTCACAGTATTTCATTTCGCAATCTGTAATATTTCATTGTGTAATATTGTTGTTTAAATCTATTTATTGCATCGAAATTTCCTATTTTTGATAACGTTTATTTTTATTAAAAAGAAATAAGTTAGTCTCGGGTTGGTGGTAGAGCATTTCTGTTTAGATGCATGCCCAATGTTTCACACAAGGCAGGCCGTGCATTGTCTGTGCAGTAAAGCAATATTTAATGAGCTACAGCTGAATCATCGTCCTTTATCATTAGACGCAAGTGATGCAGTAGCAGAGCTCCGATTGGCATTGCCGTATTAGCAATGGGGACAGTGCGAACGCCTCAGTTTTGTAGTTATTGTTACGTCACCGGTAAAAACTAAACCGCGCTTAAGGCAACACAATATTGTAGCAGGATTTATAGCTTATTTTAAAATGGACACTGTAAATCACTAATGAAGTAGACGCTATCAAAATAAAAACACAAAAGTAAATGACCCTGACATATCACGACAACCCAACAAGAATTGTTTAATCCTTCCGATATAACCTAAATACACCCCAGAACAGATTAGGCAGAGAAGGAATAAACAATATCACATCTATACTACACTATTATATCAAACCTCTACATAAGAGAAACAGGAAGAACCTTCACCACAAGATACAAGGAACACATAAATAACGCACAACCTAAACCAAATTTCGCCGTACATATACAAGACACAATACATACATAGCCAACATTGCCACAAATTTAAAAATACAACACTTTATCAATAAAGGGAATAAGCTGAACATAAAAAAAATTCAAATGTCAAGCACCACAAAAAACGACCCCACCACATACTAAACGATAAAACACACGCACAATCAATGGATATATCCAAATAAATAATACCAAAAGTTTACTAAGAACATGAACACCAATCACGGAACACAAAAGCACCACAGATGCATAATAATAAATCACACCTGAGCAAACAGTCTTGTTCGTGACACCAAGCATTTAACAATGCTCTTGCTAGTGTGAAACCCATCTTCTGAGAAATATCAGTAAGTAGTGATTTTTTGCAAAGGGAGTGATAATTAAATATTATTAAAAAAACCCCTGAATGTTGTTTAATTTAATAATTGCAAATCGAGTTCTTTTCTCATAATATAGAATCTTACACTTCATGCGCATAAATTGAAATGGTTTTCCTTTCGTAATATGTAAAATTGGTAATAAGGCAGAATAATTTAATTTCTTTTAAAACAAACTATCTTGTGTACAATCGATGTCTGTTAGTGAATTCTGTATTATAAGTGAACGTGTTTTGAAATTCATGATATTTTAAAGTATTAAATATACACTTAAATTATAAATGTCATTTTATTCATAAAATCGTTATGTGTATTAATAAAACTTATATTCCTATAAATCTTATTACTATGTCGAGTGAATGTTATAAACTTCGCTATACAGTTTGTTGTACAATCTAGGTATATATAATATCACACCCTACATTTTGCGTATACATTTTCTAATTTTAACTTTTAATACCGTTGTTTATACCACTAGCAGAACAAAAATATAAGCCTCTTAATTTATCATTAGTATTATATTCCGGGAGATTCTGTGGTCTATGATATTCGGCGAATCTTCAAGTATCGATTATTTGTAAAATCACGAACTATGATGAAGGGTTTTTATTAAACGCACTGAAAACAAGTTTCGACTTAACAGTCGATGATCATCAGAGCCAGTGATTACTTCACTCGATAACGTTGTACCTCGATAACGTTGTACCTCGATAACGTTGTACCTCGATAACGTTGTACCTCGATAACGTTGTGCCTCGATAACGTTGTACCTCGATAACGTTGTACCTCGATAACGTTGTACCTCGATAAAGTTGTACCTCGATAAAGTTGTACCTCGATAACGTTACCACGATAACGTTGTACCTCGATAACGTTGTACCTCGATAACGTTGTACCTCGATAACGTTGTACCTCGATAACGTTGTACCTCGATAACGTTGTGCCTCGATAACGTTGTACCTCGATAACGTTGTACCTCGATAACGTTGTACCTCGATAAAGTTGTACCTCGATAAAGTTGTACCTCGATAACGTTACCACGATAACGTTGTACCTCGATAACGTTGTACCTCGATAACGTTGTACCTCGATAACGTTGTACCTCGATAACGTTGTACCTCGATAACGTTGTACCTCGATAAAGTCGTACCTCGATAAAGTTGTACCTCGATAAAGTTGTACCTCGATAAAGTTGTACCTCGATAACGTTGTACCTCGATAACGTTGTACCTCGATAACGTTGTACCTCGATAACGTTGTACCTCGATAAAGTTGTACCTCGATAACGTTGTATGTCGAATTTAAAAAGAATTATTAATTAATACAAATTCAACATGAACAAGATATCTTAAATTTTAATTTAAATTTTTTTAATTATCCCTGGTTATATATAACTTTGTATGCTGCCTATGACTTTTATGGTGAGATTGTTTATTTTTTAAATAGACTAAACTATGCCTGTTAGTATAATAGAGACGAAAGAACACCATTTAACGTACCTGGCTGTACATATTTTGTTGTGATTCGAACGCAAGACTGAAGCACAATCCATAGTTGTGCAGTCTTGTCTATGCTTTTATAGAAACGGTCAAAGGCCAAGATGTAAAGAGAGGAATCCTTTCACTGGTGCCTGTTCCGTCTTTATCTCGTCATGGCTTTCTTCGCTGGTCCTGTGCGCAGGATGTAAACACTGGACGTGCTACAAGGTTAATAAGCTTCCTACCAAGGTCTCGTACACTTTGTAAACATGTTTAAGGGAGTTTATGTCATTGACATCGGTGGAGTGTGGCATATTATACTGTGAATAAAATATTCCATAATGGGAGTCAATGACTGGGCAACAGAAGGGAAAACCTTATTTGTAGAATATAGTTAATAAGGCTTTTAATAGATTCCAGTTGAGGGATGTAGTTAATAGAGGTTTTATAGAAATCTAGTTAATAATAAAGGGATGTAGTTAATAGGGGTTTTATTGAAATCCAGTTAATAATAAAGGGGTGTAGTTAATAGGGGTTTTATTGAAATCTAGTTAATAATAAAGGGGTGTAGTTAATAGGGGTTTTATTGAAATCTAGTTAATAATAAAGGGATGTAGTTAATAGGGGTTTTATAGAAATCTAGTTAATAAAAAAGGGATGTAGTTAATAGGGGTTTTATAAAAATCTAGTTAATAATAAAGGGATGTAGTTAATAGGGGTTTTATAGAAATCTAGTTAATAACAAAGGGATGTAGTTAATAGGGGTTTTATTGAAATTTAGATAATAATAAAAAGGGTGTAATTAGTAGGAGGTTTGATAAAATCTAATTAGTATTAAAAAGGGTCTAATGAATAAGGGGTTTAATAAAATCTAGTTAATAATAAAAGGGTGTAATTAGGAGGGGGTTTAATAAAATCTAGTTAATAATAAAAGGGTGTAATTAGTAGGGGGTTTGATAAAATCTAATTAGTAATAAAAGGGGTCTAATGAATAAGGGGTTTAATAAAATCTAGTTAATAATAAAAGGGTGTAATTAGTAGGGGGTTTAATAAAATTTATTTAGTAATACAAAGTATAATTATTAGGGGGTTTAATAAAATCTAGTTAATAATAAAAGGATGTAATTAGTAGGGGGTTTAATAAAATCTAGTTAATAATAAAAGGGTGTAATTAGTAGGGGGTTTAATAAAATTTATTTAGTAATACAAAGTATAATTATTAGGGGGTTTAATAAAATCTAGTTAATAATAAAAGGGTGTAATTAGTAGGGGGTTTAATAAAATTTATTTAGTAATACAAAGTATAATTATTAGGGGGTTTAATAAAATCTAGTTAATAATAAAAGGGTGTAATTAGTAGGGGGTTTAATAAAATTTATTTAGTAATACAAAGTATAATCATTAGGGGGTTTAATAAAATCTAGTTAATAATAAAAGGGTGTAATTAGTAGGGGGTTTAATAAAATTTATTTAGTAATACAAAGTATAATTATTAGGGGGTTTAATAAAATCTAGTTAATAATAAAAGGGTGTAATTAGTAGGGGGTTTGATAAAATCTAATTAGTAATAAAAAGGGTCTAATGAATAAGGGGTTTAATAAAATCTAGTTAATAATAAAAGGGTGTAATTAGTAGGGGGTTTAATAAAATCTAGTTAATAATAAAAGGGTGTAATTAGTAGGGGGTTTAATAACATTTATTTAGTAATACAAAGTATAATTATTAGGGGGTTTAATAAAATCTAGTTAGTAATAAAAAGTGTAATTATTAGGGGGTTTAATCAAATATAGTTAATAATAAAAGGGTGTAATTGGTAGGGCTTTTAAAGGAATCTATTTAAACTAATTAGTAAGAAAAATATTTAGTACGGGTTTTAATAGAATCAAGTTAATAATACTAGATTGTAATTTATAAGGTTTCTAATAAAATGTAATTAATAATTAAAGGATGTAGCTAGTTAGAAGGGGTTTTATTAGGATCTACTTAATAATAAAAGTGTTTAAGAATAGTAATGTATAAGGACTAAAGCGAGCTACGCTCAACTTCACAGTCAGTCTCGGCCAACCAAGGCGATCTACGTTTGACTAAAAAGTGAGTCTTTGCCGACGTAGGTAAGCTACGCTTGACTCTACAATGAAGTCACGAACGACCTAGGTAAGCTACGCTTGACTCTACATTGAAGTCACATATGACGTAGGTAATCTACGCTTGACACTACAGTGAAGTCACGGGTGACGTAGGTAAGCTACGCTTGACTCTACAATGAAGTCACGGCCGACGTAGGTAAGCTACGCTTGACTCTACAATGAAGTCACGGCCGACGTAGGTAAGCTACGCTTGACTCTACAATGAAGTCACAAACGATGTAGGTAAGCTACGCTTGACTCTACAGTGAAGTCACGGCCGACGTAGGTAAGCTACGCTTGACTCTACAATGAAGTCACGGCCGACGTAGGTAAGCTACGCTTGACTCTACAATGAAGTCACAAACGATGTAGGTAAGCTACGCTTGACTCTACAGTGAAGTCACGGACGACGTAGGTAAGCTACGCTTGACTCTACATTGAAGTCACATATGACGTAGGTAATCTACGCTTGACACTACAGTGAAGTCACGGGTGACGTAGGTAAGCTACGCTTGACTCTACAATGAAGTCACGGCCGACGTAGGTAAGCTACGCTTGACTCTACAATGAAGTCACGAACGACGTAGGTAAGCTACGCTCAACTTCACAGTCGGTCTCGGCCAACCAAGACGATCTACGCTTAACTCCACAGTGAGTCTCAGCCGACGTAGGTAAGCTACGCTTGACTCTACAGTGAAGTCACGGATGACGTAGGTAAGCTACGCTTGACTCTACAGTGAAGTCCCGGATGACGTAGGTAAGCTAAGTTTGACTCCACAGAGAAGTCACGGCCGAAAAAGGTGAATTGCTCATAACTCAATAGTGCCATCTTCCAAAAAGATATAAATACCATCTACCTCTGATGATGAGTACAAATGCCACGGAATTGCCCAACTAGACTCCTTCAATTTAATTAGACTTTACCGTTTGTGTAATGTTATAGATAAATATGACCGTTTGTTATCAAATTTTAACATCACTCTCGTGTATTCTTTAATGATTGTAACTTTTTGAAAAGTTTGTATTTTCTTTATAAAAAATATATGTATTTTATAAAGATTACGAATAACCGTTTCTTCTTTTTTTAAATATCGTGTGTTGTATACAATAACCAACACACTCGTACTCTGATTGGAATGATCAGTAACAAATGCGTGATTGACAGGCAACAAGGAGCGGCCACTGAATGCCTTCCAAACTCTCAATGCGAATGCTCTTGACACATTTAAAACCCGTTTGGCTTCCAGTCGAATACATTTTTCGGTACATGCATACCACGCCAATTTTATATTGATTGATGGTTGACAGGCAATTAATCTTGATTAGATTTACAAGTGTTTTATTCTGATAAGGAATGCTGCCATTTTCTATAAAATTTACTGTTAAACAGTTACTGACTGTAAATCGAATTGCTTTTGAATCTTTATTGTAATTTTTTATTACAGTCTTGCTCTAGAGGTTTGAACTTCTACTGTTACTAGTGATAATTCGATTATTAAGTGCAAAATTATCGCTAGTTTAACCAATCGTGAAGTTACTAGAAGAAAATGTAAGATCGAGACCAGGGCACGACGATACGGAAATTGTGTTGAAAATGTTTCATCCCTATGTTGCGTTATTTCGATTTTTTCAACTGTTTCCTCACTATTTTCCACATCTATTCACGAAATATTAAATGAAATCACTGTTTTACCCCAGCATTAAAATTTAAAACTGTGGAGTTGCTTTGGTTTCGCGCAAATCCTTTATTTAAACTTTCTGTTGCACGGTGTATTAGCAGAGATATGTGTTTGCCATGTGTGCATGACACATTGACGCTAATGGTTTGCAAAATGTGATTTTAAGGCTTGAGAAAGCGTGAAGTGCGTTCCTTCGTGGGAAACATCCAGTCACGTTCCCCGGCTGTCGCAGTGGATGTCCTTGGAGGGCGGTTATACAAAGAGTCTGATCAATTACAGATTCATCATCACGGCTACGTCAGTACCGCTGTTACTAAGACGATGCCGCTGCTAATTGATTAAACTCTGTAAAGTTTACAAGTATTCAATGCTCAGGTTGAATGGAAATATCATTTATCTCCTGTTTTTTTTTTTTTAACAAGAGTAAATAAACTCCGTCTTGCTATTTAGTGCTAATCTTTCTAAATAATATACAAAGAAGGTATACAGAATCAGCGGAGTTTAAAGAAATGTCTTTACATTGTTGCCAACTTTCTAGAATATTAGGGAAGATTGTCTTTAAAAAATTTCATTAGACTAATATAACCTTGAATCATTATTTTTTACAATTAACGAATTAGAAATCGAAATGCTCTGTTACTTAATGGAAAACAAAAAAAGAATATAGAATAAGAATATAATAATTACATTCATTTTATTGTATAATAATATTAAAATAAACATATAAATAAATTATATATTAATGCGAATTATTATTTATATTTTATAAATCTTTATGTGATTAAATTCTTACGGAACAAACGGATTGTTGTTTTAAGTTCTAATAAAATTTAAAATAATGAATTAACAGATTTAAAATAAAAAACACAGTTGTTTAATTTTTTTTGAATTAATATTTGATTTAAGTAAGAATACTTCTGCTTAAAAAACTTTAATAGTTTATTTAAAAAAAGGTTTATTGGTTTATTTAAACTTAGGTTTTTTAAAAACAGATAGTGAAAATAGAGATATTCTAGGAAGAGATAAAAAAAGAGGGTACAGACATTGGGGGGGGGGAGATTAAAAGATCTTTGTGAAGGTTAGGGATAGGAAAAGATGTAGATCGTTGTTAAAACATGAATGGACAGATTTTTCCTAATTTTTCCTTTTATGCTTGTTTCTTTCTCTCATGTTTGTACGCGCGAGCGCGCGCGAGTTTCTCTAAAGATAAAGTGTCACAAATTAATTATAATAACCTCCAGGCTTGAGGTTCAAATTAAATAATTTCATCTTCTGATTAGCATACAAAGGTGAGTCTAAAACAAGCAGACCTTGTTTTAGTACTTAAAGTAAGTTACAGTTTCGTCTCCTAATATATATTTTAATTTAATTCTATGTAGTGATGTGTGTTTAGCAACTGTTACGGGGAATTCTGTTATTGGTTTCTATAGAAACGTTTTCGTTCCACCTGACCACGTTCCGATACTCTGTAACTCTATTGTTGCTCTCTGAACTCCGAAGCGGCTGGCCTTTGCAATAACCACAAATTAACTTCTCAAAGCTGGTCTTGGCTCGCAGCACGATATACTAATACTGATACAAACAAAAGGTCGAATCCTTCATTGCCTGACCTCGATATCGAAGTAATCGATTGTTAAATGCGGCTTGTTATTGATAAAGCAGTGGTCTCATCGGACGGTGGATGCCGACCTGTAACCAATTTCTTTCAATCGATGTCTCTAAAACATAAGAACCTGTTTAGGCTAAAGCAACGATGGTTATTTCGAAACTTTTGTTTGTTCACGACTAATGTTTTATGTTTTCACGAGTTTTATGTTTTGCTGAAGGCGGAATATTTCATAGTTTGTATAGTTTTGTTGTAAAGGAGGCAACAGAAAGATCGTTGCATTAGGGTCAAATAGAACGTTGATCTGACGTAATATCGAAAACATTGTTTATCTTGGCTTTTGTTTATAATGTCTTTAATGGTTACTGTAACTAGAAAAAAAATGTTCTATTTTTATAACGACAGGTTTAAACGTAATCGACTCCTTTCAATACAATTGTTATTTATTTATTATATTTTATTCCACACGTGCAGTTATAACGAGAAAAAAATGTGTGTGTGTGTGTGTGTGATGGGTGTGTGTGTGTGTGTGTGTGTGCGCGCGTGTGTGTGTGTGTGTGTGTGTGTGCGCGCGCGCGCGTGCGTGCGCCTGAAAGGGAAACCTCACGCGTGCACCTGACTGACAGCTTTTATGTACCAATGTCAATAGAATTTGTTAAAAACATCTATACAAAGGATAATATTAACTCCACTCTTTTATTAATATATACATTATAATTAAACGGCAATGAATTCTTCATTCTGGTTTTCTCTTCTAAAAGTATTAGTAAGTTCAACTTTTCTGAAGTTATTTTATAGGTTTTCGACGTAGACTGTAGGCTATTACTTATTAATCCATCATGTTCTGAGGTCTAACTGCAATAGCTCTCTTCGCTTCTATTTTACCATCCTCATTTCATTATATACTGGCATCGTACCTTAAAAGTACGCACAGTTAAATTTTCGCATATTACTTTGTTTTATTATTTTACATACTAGCGTATATTACTTCCTTACGATAAACCTTTTAATCTAGATTTACTCCTCTACCTACGTAACCTGTGCAGTCCTGCGGCTGTCACGACAGTCGGTGAGCTAAGCAAGTAGTTGCTGGTAAATGCCATCTTGATTACACCATTCCGTTTTCCTATTTAGCATTGTGATATTTCTCTTGTTGCTGGGAAGCAGTGAATTCAGGTTACTACATCTTGCGTTGCATGATTTTCCAGTTATATATATATATATATATATATATATATATATATATATATATATTTTTTTTTTTTTTTTTTTGTTTGGTTTTCTTATAGCATATTTAAAAAACAATATAACTCATGTTATTTTCTCTATAATTACTTTTAATTCTATGCTCTCTTGTTTCAACACTAGTCTTTCTGCTTAAGTGTTCTATTCCGTATATACATCTTGCACTAAAACAGAAGCTTAAATCGCCTCATTACTGATGAGAAAATAAATACCTATGATTGTTATAAATATTTTAAAATAGGTGTAATAATTATTGTAATTTGTAGACTGATTTTAATTAAGTAGTTATTCTTTAAAAATAAAAGATTTTACAGTGTATTCTATTTTTAAAGTACAAGAATTTATTATTACTATTAATATAACATACAGGAATAAACGCAATAAAGATTTCACTGATTTTAATTTACACATGGTGATATATATATATATATATATATATATATATATATATATATATATATATATATATATATATATATCACACACACACACACACACACACACACACACACACACACACACACACACACACACACACACACACACACACACACACACACACACACACACACACACACACACACACACACACACACACACACACACACACATATATATATGTGCTGATACCTATTTCTTCACGGATGGAAAAATATGATGAATAGTTCTTATCTGGAGTACATCCGTTCATTCTGCAGTGCATAGAATCGCAGTTCCGACGTTTCACTAGAATCTCATCTAGCATTGACGAAGTGAACCCAACAACAGTAGAAGAGTGAGTTTCCTACTCACTATGTTTTATTTTATAATAATTGTTCATGTTTGAGACTTCGTTTTAATCTCTTGAACCTTTATCTTTTTAAAACTGATATCTAAAGAATAGTATTTTTATGATATATTTTTTTCTATTTTTGATTTTATTTCTATTTATGCCGATTGTTTTTATTCCGTTATATTTCTTTTCACTTCACAATGTCTGTCAAGTCTTTTCGATAGCTAGTTCCTTGTGATATTTTTTATATTTTTGTATCCAATTTCCTTTTCATATTTCTTAGTTGTAGTCCTTGTTGGCGTGAGAGCAGCGTATTTCCAATTATATGCGAGTTTTAAGGTTAAATGAGACATACATGAAATTAAATCTGTGTAGAACCGTATTCACAAGAAAAATGTATTTTTTACAATCGATTACTTCAAATAATTGTAATTGAATTCTCCACTATACAACCGACTTAAAAATTTCGATAAACGTGGTTATAAGCGTTATATATAGTTCTTAGGAATATTTGTTTACATATTTTCTTCAACATTTGCTTCAGCCATCCGTCACCGAAAGAGATTATTACCGCTCCTCGTTCCGTTCCACCTGTTACCTAACGCGAATGCTCTGGCATGTAATATACTCTACAACGTAACAATGGAAGTAATTGAATCGTGCATTGGCTGCTGGAAAGGTCATCAATACGCATGCGTGCCTTTCTCTCAATACAACGCGACCTCCGGCCTTGATCCCAGTGGATGTAACAACTCTTTACCGGCGGAATCAAACCTAGTTTATGACAGGAGATTTTATTCGGTTTTGTTCACGGCTGGCTTTCAAGGTTTTGTATAAGTTTTGATTATTTATTGATTGATTTAGTTATTTTTTGCTTCAACGTTTAACTTATCTTAAAAGTTTACCTGTTTCGCTTTAACCAAATTTCAGTTTTTGTATTAGACTAAAGGATTAATGTATTAAAACATAAACAGTTTATTTTTCAATTCCTTCTATTAGTTCACTCTCTCCTTGTATGTATCTTGTTCAAATTTTTAATAGTAAATAAAATACTTTATATTTATTTACTCTTCTAACACATTTTTTTATAACTTGTAGCGGATGACACTTCATGTTAATACAGTTTTTTTTCAAATATAAATACATTATTTCTTTTCCTATTTTGCCACTTAATATTGTAATTCTGTTATATATACATCATTTATATTAACTATAATTATAACTATAATAAAAAGTTAACATGGATGTTTACTCCAGTAATATATCAAAGTGATATCTTTAAGCACATAGATGGCAAAAAAAAAAAATGGTTTTTGGGATGGAAAATAAAATTTTAGTATAAGCTTTATTCTATTGCTTATATTAGTTAACACTCTCTTTATATATACATATACATACATATATCTTGTTCAAATTTTCAATAGTTAAAAAATACTTTTTATTCCTCCACTCTTCTAACACATTTTTTAAAACTTGTAGCGGATGTCACTTCATGTTAATACAGTTTTTTCCAAATAATAATTCATTACTTAAATTTAGTAGGATGTAGTTTCAGTTTTATATGGAAGAAAAACGTCTCACAAAAGGGGCAAGGTATGCAATATAGTTATTTCGTTCCATTTGGTTTAAAATAAGGGATGGTATAAGATTTCATAAAACAGCTGATTTTATGTTATAGGTTATGTGGTAGAACAGCTGTTTTAACGTATAGGTTATGTTACTTTGTTAATTGTAATTATTTAATGAAAATAAATAAAATAAATGTTTTCTTTCTTGACCAAAGTAGAAGTTGACTTAAAAAATGTTATTATTTATATTACTTGTAGTACATTAAATTAACGTTTTAGTATTTATTAATTATTTAACAGATAAAATATATTATTTGATACTTTAATATGTTACTTTAATATGATACTTTAAATTACGTTATTTCATTCTTCGTTAAACTGGTCTATAATAAATGTAATTTAAAGATAATTAATTTTATAGTTTTATAATCTTTTTTTTTAGTTTTAATTTTTTTCCAGGCGTGTCTGATAATGACATAGAGGTTTAGATTTACAACGAAAATTCGTTTATCATAGCTGATGATCGAACTAGTTTTTTCCTGACATGATTGTCCGCAGTGGGTCCTGATCTCGGAACAATGACGCCGACTTTACCGTCGTTCCCATTCGACAGTGCTGACATAGCTAAACGTCGCTCAAAGACTGTTAGAAAAGGGACTTATTACATAGTTTTAATCTAACCTAAGTTCTAAACGAAACAAAAACCAAGCAGCATAAAGAAACATTTTTTTAAAAACTCAATTTCTACTGAAGTCAACGAATAAAAATTTTATTTTAGCTATTTTTTTATAAATAATTACAATTATATAAATAAAGTAACATTACCTATACGTTAAAACAGCTGTTCTACCGCATTACCTATAACATACAATCAGCTGTTATACGAAATCATATGTTGTCACTTATTTTAAACCAAATGGGACGAAATAACTACATTTCATACCTTCCCCCTTATGCGAAAAGTGTTTCTCTCATATAAAACTAAAATTAATTCATTTAGTTTAATTTTTAAAAATCTGTGTCAACATCAAGTGTCATCCACTACAAGTTGAAAAAAAGTGTATTTGGACTTGAGTGGATGAATAAAAGAATTTTATTAACTTTTGAAAATTTGAACAAGATATATATATGTGTGTGTGTGTAAGGAGAGTGTGAATCAATAGAGGGAATGAAAAAAAGGTTCACCATGTATAACAAGCTTATCCATACAAATGCAAGAATGAGATGTGAATTTGACGAGTTCCTTTTGTACTAAAACTCACGACTGCTTTCTGACCTGTTGGTTCTAACTGTAAATCGTTCGCACTAACTGCTTTTAGTTATAAAATTATTTTCTATTTTAAAATTAAAAACCTTTTACGGTTTTCTAATCATGGGTCTGCAGGCAGAGGGGTAATTCTATAGCATCCCGTGACGAGCAATGGCAAACATGGTTCCGTCTAGTCGGCATTGTGGTGACGTCATTCTGCTACCTAAGGCATTTTCATGCGAATCTTTTTGCCGTTTTTGCTGCAATGGTTACGCACGATTGACGAACTGTTTTTTGTTGTCCAGCTAAAGGAAGAGCATTGTCACCAGCCAAATCCTGGGGGATATAAACTTGCACTTATCTGTTCAAAAAAAAAAAGTTCATTTTCACTGTCTCAGCGACTTGAGATTATTATTACAGAATCTGAAGAATATCTGAATAAATTTAGTAACCAATCGTTATAAAACTTTCAAGCTGATGTTTTTGCAATACAATTTCCTTATCTCTGCTGTTGTCCATTCGTTACATGTGTCCAAATTGTCTTCGCGCTCTAACTTTTATTTATTGGTTTTTCCAATCAACAATATGTATTTACTCTTGCTCATTGAGATCTATTATTTTTAAATCTCAATGATATTAAGGGCCTACATTTTTATGAATGCAATTATGTACACTTTAAAATCATGTGATACAATACTCGTGTATACATATACATATATATATATATATACAATTGTGTGCATTGCTATTTTAAGTGACTGATGGAAATGCAATCCGAATTCAGTTACAATTTTATAGTCGATAAATTAAAGCCATAAGTAACACATACAGTTCATAATTATTGTTACATATTTGTACCATCAAAGCAAACAGTAATTATAATCTTAAATATTTTAAAATATTCGTTTTTAATTTTGATTTCGTTGTACGTGTTTAAGTACGCTCAAATTTATATGTTAGGTTTGTTATATCTGTATTTTAAATTTTACTCTGAAAATGTAGTTTTTGTGAAATATTTTACTGATTGACTAGAATTGATTAGAAAGATTGTAAGCTAATGTAATAACTAAATAGTAACGAAAACAACTCATAGTCGATAATGCATTTCCTCTTACGCGTTTTAGTGACACAGTCATCATCAGCAGCAGTGAACAAAAGAGTCCACAAATAATAAACTATAACTACTTATTGGTAGTTAAAGTTGTATAGTTACACTTGCTGGTGATAATGAGATTTTCGCTGAAACCGTCATGAGAAAATAAATGATTGATGGTTTCTATTTTTTATTATTTAGTTAGTTTATTGTGGTTTCAAAAATGTTTTAAAATATAAATAATAATGGGAAATATTTTATAATAATACAAAATAAAAACATGTATAATTTTGGAGTGGAAAAAGAAACAATTAAAAAATTAAGTGAAGTTTTGAGTATGATGCAACAGAGTTGTTTATCAAGTATTAACATCTAGAACTAAAACAGTGTCCTCGTAGTATAAATATTTCTCACCAGAATGCATGACTGTTTTGCAGTTCCGTTTCCCCCACTGTAAACAGTTTAGTTCTGGTAAAATTGTAGTTTAACGTTAAACAGAACAGACAAACAAATCGTCGCATTAGAAAGAGTAAACATAAATACAGTGCGTTTTTAAAATGTCTTTTAGTGGTACTTGATAACTATATGGCTATGGCTATGGTTATATGGCTACCGTAGAGTGTGACACTCAGTTGTTCTGAAAGACAGAGCTCTTTTGCACAGCGTTGTAAAACCAGCTAACTAATTATTGTAAACTATCTTCTGTTTTCCTGTAGTTATCACATGTTTTTTTTCTAAAGAGGTTTGTTTTGAGGATGTAAAATAATGTTTTTTTTAAGACTTCTATTTAATATATTATTGTGACAGAATAAATTTGGCATTTCAGATAGCATTCCATAGGCTGTGTTGTAATTTTGTTTATTAAAGCTCTATAGAAAAGAAGAAATTGCACTACACATTTTAAAGTAGTTTTTTTCAAGTCTCAAAGCAAACACTTCATGTTAAAGATGATTTAACCTCGTTTTATTTAAACAAATTTATTGTAACACAAAACATAACAAATGTCGTTTTTCTTGACTTAAACTATATTCCTAACCTAAAAGTTGTCTGTTGACTCAGTCAGTGGTGTGTGTGCAGCGTGGGCGCCGCGGTGTTTAGGGTTATCGCTTTAGGCAGATGAGCTAAGGACAACGGCGAGGCGTAGGTGAAGTGGCTGAGTGTGGGAGAGTGGATGAGAGACGGAGCAGGAGCCACGGCGATATGGCCGTCGTGAGACGAAGGCTGTGCGACGTAGGCGAACTGAGCACCATGGGACGCTGCCGAGTAGAGTGTAGGCTGAGGGTAAGCCAGGAGCACAGAGCCTTGGAGTGGTGGCGCGTAAAAGCTGTTGGAGCCGGGGCTCAGCGAGGCGAAGCTAAGGGGGACAGCATGGTGGCCGGCGTACGAGATGGTTCCACCAGTCTGCAAAATCATAGTGCTTAATCGTTATATTCCAATCTATTTGCATCTTAATCTTAGTTATATACTTAATACCCAGCTGGAAAAGTCAATATTTGACTTTAATTGTATAACTTTTGGCTATAACTTGCTTGATCCATATCTTATGACATTTAAAAACGAATCTAAATCATTATGTTTACAATATTTTTATTTAAACAACGCAAATTGTTTCACGTTTATAATTTATTTTTTTCATTTTTTTCCATTAGACTTTATAGGAGAAACATTTTTACACATTGGGGAAAGGTTTGCAATATAGTTATTTCTGCCATTTCCAAAGTATCAGAATAAGCTCGAAAATGAGAACACGTAATTAATGTTTTTCGAAATTGGACTAGCATATATACTGATTAAGATTCTTGTTCAAGTCCATCAAGGTGTAAGTTTATATATATATATATATATATATATATATATATATATATATATATATATATATATATATTATAATATGAAGAGGCGGTCTCTTTATATTTACCTTAAAACTACATATTCTGCTTAATATATCATAGTGATGTAAACCTGTACAACTTTCTATGAAACACGTCGGTAAAAGAATATTAAAGTAAAAACTTAGTGTGCTAAAGCGTGTAAAGGAATGCTATTTAAAAAGACATTGTCCGCTTTAAAAATGGAAGTACTACTCGATTCGGCGGTAATTTTTTTAACAACGGTTGGTCTAACTGGCTACCGTTTCCTACGATAGGGAAAGGATTTAAATTTCCAGGTCTGGGAGAGGACATATACTATAGAAGGACTAGGTTATTTTCATGGCGTGGACCGATCCATTGTTGGTATAGAGAAGGATCTGCGCCTTGCAACAAGGGAGTAGGAAGACCTGGCTTACGTGGACTAGTTCGATTTCGTGATGTCCGTAAACCTCTGTTACTATGAATATGTATAGGTGAAATAGTTAGCATCCTAAATGTGGTACTGACTTAGTAACATTGATCGTCCTAATACGAAACGAGAAATTATCAATTTAAGCTTTTGCGTCGAAGTTTATAAAAATGTTATTTTTTTACCTGAGATTAACAAAGCATTTGGAGTTTATTTAAGTATTTTATATGTAAAAAAGCTGTCTAAACACTAAATTTTCATAATGATTTCTAAAAAAATTGTTGATTTGGTATATTTATAATTTTTATTAGCGTGTTTTTCGTTTATCTTTTATTTGCGAAAGTATGCAATTGTGGTTTTCTGGTTTGTTCACCGCTATTTGATGTAACGGAATCCTTATGAAAATAAAGCCTAATAATCTAGGTATGAACCTAGATGCTAAACTAGGATGAGAATACTAAATCCAGAAAAAGAAGGAGGAATTAAATATCAAATACCGTAAGCATTATTGGCTCTTGGGTAGAGATTCAAACCTCGCATTTTGAAATAAAGTAAAATCTATAATCAGATTTTGAAACCAGTTTGGTTCTATGAGAGCCAACTGAGGGGATGTGTAAAGGCATCTAATTTAGAAATTCTTCAGATGTTCCAAAATAAGGTACTTATATATGGTTAATGACACTTATGCAAAAGAACAAAT
Organism: Prosapia bicincta; assembly: GCA_036971475.1. Taxonomy (NCBI): domain Eukaryota; kingdom Metazoa; phylum Arthropoda; class Insecta; order Hemiptera; family Cercopidae; genus Prosapia; species Prosapia bicincta. The sequence goes on from JBAIZL010000003.1 coordinate 122,599,861, forward strand.
ATATTCACCGAGATCTAAATATTCCGACAGTAACAGAAGAAATAATGATGGCCAAAAAACCTGAAAAGAGAATTCACCTTCGTCCAGTGGCTCTCCACCTTTCGATAACCAGTACGTGGTTAGAAGGTTGAAGAGAACGAAAACATTTGTATTAGTGTAGTGTTGTGTTGTGTTGTGCTGTGCTAGTTCTAATATATGTAATTGCCAATGTCTAGACAAGAAGTAAATAGTTAATGGGCACTTTAGTTATATGGGTATTTAGGGTAAGATAATGTAAGAAAGGTTAATGGTGGGTCTAATAAGACCAGTTATATTAACAATAATGTTTAAAAACAATGTGTACGCGCCGAGGAGGTTTTGGGATATATTTAACTCGTTAGTAATATGCAGCTAAATAGGTTGCATGAACAAACTTGCCATTGTTATCTGAGCAACAGGACGTATGTGTAAGCTCGCTAATAAAGTTACCTTGACGGAGGGGTTGTTGACCTTCGCCTGGGGCACCGGCGCCGGAGAGTCGTACTCCTTGCTGTTGTAGCTGGGGCTCTTACTGTCGTAGTACTGGCGTCTGTCGTCGTCGTGGTAGCCGCGGTTGCTCCTAGACTCGGACGCCGAGTGCGGATGGTACCCGCTGGAGTAGCCTTGGTGCGACGGGGCCGAGTACGGCGTGGGCGATGTGTAGGCCAGGTTAGGTGACGGAGAGTTGAGGCTCTTCGAGTCGCTGCTGCGCTCCACGGCGATTGCGAACCCCACCAGCATCACAACAATGTAAAACTGAAATAATATGGTGTTACGACATTGTAAAGATTTACTGTATGCACCAAAATAAACAGTACTGTAACACTTGTAAAATTATCTTTTATTTTATTTACATAGTTTTACAAACACATACAAGTAAAAAGAAGCTAAATCGGTTCGACTCGGGTATAAACATGTTCTATATTGTAGACTCTACATGTAAGCACACGTACCGTTCTTTAAGGTTTTGCATCATTGAATCTAAAGCTGATTAACTTTCAGAACTGTTTATTTTATATTTACACCAAGAATATATAATTTTTTCTGTCCTGGTATCTGAGGGCCAAATCGTCCCCCTCCCGGCAAAAAAAACATTGATTGTTATAGCAAGGCCTAAAAAGAGAAACTACTACATTTATCTATATCTATTATAAGCAAACGAACTCAAGACTAGGCCCCTACAAACTTATAGCGGTCTGGCAACAACAGTTTAAGGTTGAACTCGCATCCCCTTGCATTCTATTGTTGTCCCTAGGCCTTAGTTAAGATTGCTTACACACATTTTCTTGGATTTTTTAAAAAAATGTACATTTTTTATGTTTAATTTTTGTTTACAATATTGTTTTCGAATTAGAATAAAAGCTCGTCAGGGATATGACCCAAAGCCTACCCTACCCGGTCGCTTGTCCGGTTCTGGGTAACCTGAATAAGTCGAAAATATCTGATAAAGCAGTTTTTAAATAAGTGTGAAGCTAATGGCTTTTAGTGTATGTAGAGCGTGGTGAAGAAGGTGGTTTATATGAAACCATCGGTGCATTGTAAATGACAATAAGTGTAATATATTTACAATACATTAAACGCAACCACTTATATAGAACAATTTACGAATAGATTTACTGTTTTTGAAGAAATAGCATTTATTAATAATCGTTTTAAAAAGGATAAAAGTGAGGCCTATTCTAATAGAAATTGCGTTATTATAATGGTTACAGTCTCGCTATGTAGAAAAAATACGTTTTTAATAAAATGTAAAGATTACTATCACCAACACACAATCAGTAATTCATTTTGTCTTGAGCGTTTCAATGACAATGTCATCATCAATGTATAAAAAATATAAACTCAAATGAGTTTATTTGATGGTGTCTTTCATTGAAACGCGTATCAGAAAAAATACATATATATTGTGAGTTGGTTTTAGTTTTTATTTATGTAGATGTTACGCACAGATTAGCAGTTAAACTAAATTATACAGACTCATATAAATAAACAAAACTAAGCAGCTACTGCGTAAAGGCTTACCTTGAGACCCATTTGCCTGTTCGTATTCCAACAGTAGCCGGGCAAGGAGTGGTGGCTTTTGCTGAGATTCTGCCCAGTTTTATACACTTCCATGACGCTAGCTATTACAGTAATGAACCAGAACCAGCAAAAATTTCGCTGTAATGAGTGGAGAATGTCCTGTGCCTTGTCTTGATGGCCGGAACCAATCCCAACTGGTTCACACATTCACGCTTGGGACTTTCTTCGCGCCGTTTTATCGCAGAACGAACAGTTGGCCCATCATGTGCTAGGTACGTTTTGTTCATTTACTTGCTTAAACAAATTCTTAACCGAATAAAATAGCAATAATTTAATGTTTATAACTTTATAGCCAGTTCCGCGCGGATTTCCTGCTTATATATAAATATAACCTAAACATATAAGCTATCTTTTTACAACTTATTTATTGTGATTATTCAACAACTTGCTCAATAAAAGTTTATTAATTTATTATTACTTTGTAATTACCAAATCATTTGTATTTCGTGTATATATATTTGTGTCTGTTTTATTTACAATTCTTTTTAATTGTAACCTTTCTAGTATCACACATAGTTGTATCTAGTAATTTAATTTTAAATATAAACAATTCAGGCTTAAATCTTCGAATAACATAGTTTGGGACACGGTTGACATTTTTATTTGATTGCTTGTAAGAAAGTAGAACTAAGTAAATGTTTCCAGAAAAAGTATTTTATTGCCTTTAACATTTCTGAATGTTCCCAACATATTAGCAGAACATTATATCCTGGGTTTTATTTACAGAACATTGATTTTAACAGAATCAGTACACGCAAAGTAATATATGACGAAACTGTAAACGGGCAATGCATTTAAAACAAAAACCGACAGATTTAATAAATAACTGAAACTTAATAACCTAGAAGTAACTAAACAGATTAAAAATAAGTGTAAGTTGTATTCAAATTTGTAGATAAGAATGCAAGAAAAATATTGGCAAGGAAATGACACGGATAGAATTTGTTGAGATTTTTATTGTAGCAGGAAAAATTAAAATTCAAATCAAGTTAAACCTAATTGCAATATTTTCCATTGTAATAAAATTTTATCATGTTGTCTTCATACTACAAATAATTTATTATGAATTCTGTTAAAATTGTTTACAACTCTTATTTGTACTTTAAATTTAATATTACAATTTTTCTAAAATCAAACAAAATTAGAGTTTATATTTTATATTTACCTAATAATTATTTTAAAGTAATAATAAAGCTGTAAATTTATTGTTCAGTTTGTGAGAATATTTTATTGTGTACCATAATTATTAAAAGGTGTGACAGAAAAGAAAATTTACGTATCAGTAATAGGTATGAGTAAAATGCTCATTACATTTTAATGTGTATCGAATCTGTCAATTTCATGACACTTGCAAACTATATAAAATACATTTAAGAGTTTAGTTTTGCCTTTACATCAGCTTATAGTGTAGCATCACGCCCCTTACGCATAGTCGCATGAGTACTGTATTGTACGGTCTTAGCATTCGTCATACATATCAAGTATTTGTCTCTACATTGGCCGATAGTTTCATATCTTTAGTCTCAACAATTCTATAGTAAGGTAATATTACGTTGATGTTTTATATTGTTATTGTTACGGTCTTAGCATTCGTCATACATATCATGTATTTGTCTCTACATTGGCCGGTAGTTTCATATCTTTAGTCTCAACAATTCTATAGTAAGGTAATATTTCGTTGATGGTTTATATTGTTATTGTTACGGTCTTAGCATTCGTCATACATATCATGTATTTGTCTCTACATTGGCCGATAGTTTCATATCTTTAGTCTCAACAATTCTATAGTAAGGTAATATTACGTTGATGTTTTATATTGTTATTGTTACGGTCTTAGCATTCGTCATACATATCATGTATTTGTCTCTACATTGGCCGGTAGTTTCATATCTTTAGTCTCAACAATTCTATAGTAAGGTAATATTTCGTTGATGGTTTATATTGTTATTGTTACGGTCTTAGCATTCGTCATACATATCATGTATTTGTCTCTACATTGGCCGGTAGTTTCATATCTTTAGTCTCAACAATTCTATAGTAAGGTAATATTTCGTTGATGGTTTATATTGTTATTGTTACGGTCTTAGCATTCGTCATACATATCATGTATTTGTCTCTACATTGGCCGATAGTTTCATATCTTTAGTCTCAACAATTCTATAGTAAGGTAATATTTCGTTGATGGTTTATATTGTTATTGTACGGTCTTAGCATTCGTCATACATATCATGTATTTGTCTCTACATTGGCCGATAGTTTCATATCTTTAGTCTCAACAATTCTATAGTAAGGTAATATTTCGTTGATGGTTTATATTGTTATTGTTACGGTCTTAGCATTCGTCATACATATCATGTATTTGTCTCTACATTGGCCGGTAGTTTCATATCTTTAGTCTCAACAATTCTATAGTAAGGTAATATTTCGTTGATGGTTTATATTGTTATTGTTACGGTCTTAGCATTCGTCATACATATCATGTATTTGTCTCTACATTGGCCGGTAGTTTCATATCTTTAGTCTCAACAATTCTATAGTAAGGTAATATTTCGTTGATGGTTTATATTGTTATTGTTACGGTCTTAGCATTCGTCATACATATCATGTATTTGTCTCTACATTGGCCGGTAGTTTCATATCTTTAGTCTCAACAATTCTATAGTAAGGTAATATTTCGTTGATGGTTTATATTGTTATTGTTACGGTCTTAGCATTCGTCATACATATCATGTATTTGTCTCTACATTGGCCGATAGTTTCATATCTTTAGTCTCAACAATTCTATAGTAAGGTAATATTTCGTTGATGGTTTATATTGTTATTGTACGGTCTTAGCATTCGTCATACATATCATGTATTTGTCTCTACATTGGCCGATAGTTTCATATCTTTAGTCTCAACAATTCTATAGTAAGGTAATATTTCGTTGATGTTTTATATTGTTATTGTACGGTCTTAGCATTCGTCATACATATCATGTATTTGTCTCTACATTGGCCGATAGTTTCATATCTTTAGTCTCAACAATTCTATAGTAAGGTAATATTTCGTTGATGTTTTATATTGTTATTGTTACGGTCTTAGCATTCGTCATACATATCATGTATTTGTCTCTACATTGGCCGGTAGTTTCATATCTTTAGTCTCAACAATTCTATAGTAAGGTAATATTTCGTTGATGGTTTATATTGTTATTGTTACGGTCTTAGCATTCGTCATACATATCATGTATTTGTCTCTACATTGGCCGGTAGTTTCATATCTTTAGTCTCAACAATTCTATAGTAAGGTAATATTTCGTTGATGGTTTATATTGTTATTGTTACGGTCTTAGCATTCGTCATACATATCATGTATTTGTCTCTACATTGGCCGATAGTTTCATATCTTTAGTCTCAACAATTCTATAGTAAGGTAATATTTCGTTGATGGTTTATATTGTTATTGTACGGTCTTAGCATTCGTCATACATATCATGTATTTGTCTCTACATTGGCCGATAGTTTCATATCTTTAGTCTCAACAATTCTATAGTAAGGTAATATTTCGTTGATGGTTTATATTGTTATTGTACGGTCTTAGCATTCGTCATACATATCATGTATTTGTCTCTACATTGGCCGATAGTTTCATATCTTTAGTCTCAACAATTCTATAGTAAGGTAATATTTCGTTGATGGTTTATATTGTTATTGTACGGTCTTAGCATTCGTCATACATATCATGTATTTGTCTCTACATTGGCCGGTAGTTTCATATCTTTAGTCTCAACAATTCTATAGTAAGGTAATATTTCGTTGATGGTTTATATTGTTATTGTACGGTCTTAGCATACTTCATACATATCATGTATTTGTCTCTACATTGGCCGATAGTTTCATATCTTTAGTCTCAACAATTCTATAGTAAGGTAATATTTCGTTGATGGTTTATATTGTTATTGTACGGTCTTAGCATTCGTCATACATATCATGTATTTGTCTCTACATTGGCCGATAGCTTCATATCTTTAGTCTCAACAATTCTATAGTAAGGTAATATTTCGTTGATGGTTTATATTGTTATTGTACGGTCTTAGCATACTTCATACATATCATGTATTTGTCTCTACATTGGCCGATAGTTTCATATCTTTAGTCTCAACAATTCTATAGTAAGGTAATATTTCGTTGATGGTTTATATTGTTATTGTACGGTCTTAGCATTCGTCATACATATCATGTATTTGTCTCTACATTGGCCGATAGTTTCATATCTTTAGTCTCAACAATTCTATAGTAAGGTAATATTTCGTTGATGGTTTATATTGTTATTGTACGGTCTTAGCATTCGTCATACATATCATGTATTTGTCTCTACATTGGCCGGTAGTTTCATATCTTTAGTCTCAACAATTCTATAGTAAGGTAATATTTCGTTGATGGTTTATATTGTTATTGTTACGGTCTTAGCATTCGTCATACATATCATGTATTTGTCTCTACATTGGCCGGTAGTTTCATATCTTTAGTCTCAACAATTCTATAGTAAGGTAATATTTCGTTGATGGTTTATATTGTTATTGTTACGGTCTTAGCATTCGTCATACATATCATGTATTTGTCTCTACATTGGCCGGTAGTTTCATATCTTTAGTCTCAACAATTCTATAGTAAGGTAATATTTCGTTGATGGTTTATATTGTTATGGTTACGGTCTTAGCATTCGTCATACATATCATGTATTTGTCTCTACATTGGCCGATAGTTTCATATCTTTAGTCTCAACAATTCTATAGTAAGGTAATATTTCGTTGATGGTTTATATTGTTATTGTACGGTCTTAGCATACTTCATACATATCATGTATTTGTCTCTACATTGGCCGATAGCTTCATATCTTTAGTCTCAACAATTCTATAGTAAGGTAATATTTCGTTGATGGTTTATATTGTTATTGTACGGTCTTAGCATACTTCATACATATCATGTATTTGTCTCTACATTGGCCGATAGCTTCATATCTTTAGTCTCAACAATTCTATAGTAAGGTAATATTTCGTTGATGGTTTATATTGTTATTGTACGGTCTTAGCATACTTCATACATATCATGTATTTGTCTCTACATTGGCCGATAGTTTCATATCTTTAGTCTCAACAATTCTATAGTAAGGTAATATTTCGTTGATGGTTTATATTGTTATTGTACGGTCTTAGCATACTTCATACATATCATGTATTTGTCTCTACATTGGCCGGTAGTTTCATATCTTTAGTCTCAACAATTCTATAGTAAGGTAATATTTCGTTGATGGTTTATATTGTTATTGTACGGTCTTAGCATACTTCATACATATCATGTATTTGTCTCTACATTGGCCGATAGCTTCATATCTTTAGTCTCAACAACTCTATAGTAAGGTAATATTTCGTTGATGGTTTATATTGTTATTGTACGGTCTTAGCATACTTCATACATATCATGTATTTGTCTCTACATTGGCCGATAGTTTCATATCTTTAGTCTCAACAATTCTATAGTAAGGTAATATTTCGTTGATGGTTTATATTGTTATGGTTACGGTCTTAGCATTCGTCATACATATCATGTATTTGTCTCTACATTGGCCGATAGTTTCATATCTTTAGTCTCAACAATTCTATAGTAAGGTAATATTTCGTTGATGGTTTATATTGTTATGGTTACGGTCTTAGCATTCGTCATACATATCATGTATTTGTCTCTACATTGGCCGATAGTTTCATATCTTTAGTCTCAACAATTCTATAGTAAGGTAATATTTCGTTGATGGTTTATATTGTTATGGTTACGGTCTTAGCATTCGTCATACATATCATGTATTTGTCTCTACATTGGCCGATAGTTTCATATCTTTAGTCTCAACAATTCTATAGTAAGGTAATATTTCGTTGATGGTTTATATTGTTATGGTTACGGTCTTAGCATTCGTCATACATATCATGTATTTGTCTCTACATTGGCCGATAGTTTCATATCTTTAGTCTCAACAATTCTATAGTAAGGTAATATTTCGTTGATGGTTTATATTGTTATTGTTACGGTCTTAGCATTCGTCATACATATCATGTATTTGTCTCTACATTGGCCGATAGTTTCATATCTTTAGTCTCAACAATTCTATAGTAAGGTAATATTTCGTTGATGGTTTATATTGTTATTGTTACGGTCTTAGCATTCGTCATACATATCATGTATTTGTCTCTACATTGGCCGATAGTTTCATATCTTTAGTCTCAACAATTCTATAGTAAGGTAATATTTCGTTGATGGTTTATATTGTTATTGTACGGTCTTAGCATACTTCATACATATCATGTATTTGTCTCTACATTGGCCGATAGTTTCATATCTTTAGTCTCAACAATTCTATAGTAAGGTAATATTTCGTTGATGGTTTATATTGTTATTGTACGGTCTTAGCATACTTCATACATATCATGTATTTGTCTCTACATTGGCCGATAGTTTCATATCTTTAGTCTCAACAATTCTATAGTAAGGTAATATTTCGTTGATGGTTTATATTGTTATTGTACGGTCTTAGCATACTTCATACATATCATGTATTTGTCTCTACATTGGCCGATAGTTTCATATCTTTAGTCTCAACAATTCTATAGTAAGGTAATATTTCGTTGATGGTTTATATTGTTATTGTACGGTCTTAGCATACTTCATACATATCATGTATTTGTCTCTACATTGGCCGATAGTTTCATATCTTTAGTCTCAACAATTCTATAGTAAGGTAATATTTCGTTGATGGTTTATATTGTTATTGTTACGGTCTTAGCATACTTCATACATATCATGTATTTGTCTCTACATTGGCCGATAGTTTCATATCTTTAGTCTCAACAATTCTATAGTAAGGTAATATTTCGTTGATGGTTTATATTGTTATTGTTACGGTCTTAGCATACTTCATACATATCATGTATTTGTCTCTACATTGGCCGATAGTTTCATATCTTTAGTCTCAACAATTCTATAGTAAGGTAATATTTCGTTGATGGTTTATATTGTTATTGTACGGTCTTAGCATACTTCATACATATCATGTATTTGTCTCTACATTGGCCGATAGTTTCATATCTTTAGTCTCAACAATTCTATAGTAAGGTAATATTACGTTGATGTTTTATATTGTTATTGTTACGGTCTTAGCATTCGTCATACATATCATGTATTTGTCTCTACATTGGCCGATAGCTTCATATCTTTAGTCTCAACAATTCTATAGTAAGGTAATATTTCGTTGATGGTTTATATTGTTATTGTACGGTCTTAGCATACTTCATACATATCATGTATTTGTCTCTACATTGGCCGGTAGTTTCATATCTTTAGTCTCAACAATTCTATAGTAAGGTAATATTTCGTTGATGGTTTATATTGTTATTGTACGGTCTTAGCATACTTCATACATATCATGTATTTGTCTCTACATTGGCCGATAGTTTCATATCTTTAGTCTCAACAATTCTATAGTAAGGTAATATTTCGTTGATGGTTTATATTGTTATTGTTACGGTCTTAGCATTCGTCATACATATCATGTATTTGTCTCTACATTGGCCGATAGTTTCATATCTTTAGTCTCAACAATTCTATAGTAAGGTAATATTTCGTTGATGGTTTATATTGTTATGGTTACGGTCTTAGCATTCGTCATACATATCATGTATTTGTCTCTACATTGGCCGATAGTTTCATATCTTTAGTCTCAACAATTCTATAGTAAGGTAATATTTCGTTGATGGTTTATATTGTTATTGTACGGTCTTAGCATACTTCATACATATCATGTATTTGTCTCTACATTGGCCGATAGTTTCATATCTTTAGTCTCAACAATTCTATAGTAAGGTAATATTTCGTTGATGGTTTATATTGTTATTGTACGGTCTTAGCATACTTCATACATATCATGTATTTGTCTCTACATTGGCCGGTAGTTTCATATCTTTAGTCTCAACAATTCTATAGTAAGGTAATATTTCGTTGATGGTTTATATTGTTATTGTTACGGTCTTAGCATTCGTCATACATATCATGTATTTGTCTCTACATTGGCCGATAGTTTCATATCTTTAGTCTCAACAATTCTATAGTAAGGTAATATTTCGTTGATGGTTTATATTGTTATTGTTACGGTCTTAGCATTCGTCATACATATCATGTATTTGTCTCTACATTGGCCGGTAGTTTCATATCTTTAGTCTCAACAATTCTATAGTAAGGTAATATTTCGTTGATGGTTTATATTGTTATTGTTACGGTCTTAGCATACTTCATACATATCATGTATTTGTCTCTACATTGGCCGATAGTTTCATATCTTTAGTCTCAACAATTCTATAGTAAGGTAATATTACGTTGATGTTTTATATTGTTATTGTTACGGTCTTAGCATTCGTCATACATATCATGTATTTGTCTCTACATTGGCCGATAGTTTCATATCTTTAGTCTCAACAATTCTATAGTAAGGTAATATTTCGTTGATGGTTTATATTGTTATTGTACGGTCTTAGCATACTTCATACATATCATGTATTTGTCTCTACATTGGCCGGTAGTTTCATATCTTTAGTCTCAACAATTCTATAGTAAGGTAATATTTCGTTGATGGTTTATATTGTTATTGTACGGTCTTAGCATACTTCATACATATCATGTATTTGTCTCTACATTGGCCGGTAGTTTCATATCTTTAGTCTCAACAATTCTATAGTAAGGTAATATTTCGTTGATGGTTTATATTGTTATTGTACGGTCTTAGCATACTTCATACATATCATGTATTTGTCTCTACATTGGCCGATAGTTTCATATCTTTAGTCTCAACAATTCTATAGTAAGGTAATATTTCGTTGATGGTTTATATTGTTATTGCTACGGTCTTAGCATACTTCATACATATCATGTATTTGTCTCTACATTGGCCGGTAGTTTCATATCTTTAGTCTCAACAATTCTATAGTAAGGTAATATTTCGTTGATGGTTTATATTGTTATTGTACGGTCTTAGCATACTTCATACATATCATGTATTTGTCTCTACATTGGCCGGTAGTTTCATATCTTTAGTCTCAACAATTCTATAGTAAGGTAATATTTCGTTGATGGTTTATATTGTTATTGTACGGTCTTAGCATACTTCATACATATCATGTATTTGTCTCTACATTGGCCGATAGTTTCATATCTTTAGTCTCAACAATTCTATAGTAAGGTAATATTTCGTTGATGGTTTATATTGTTATTGTTACGGTCTTAGCATTCGTCATACATATCATGTATTTGTCTCTACATTGGCCGATAGTTTCATATCTTTAGTCTCAACAATTCTATAGTAAGGTAATATTTCGTTGATGGTTTATATTGTTATTGTACGGTCTTAGCATACTTCATACATATCATGTATTTGTCTCTACATTGGCCGATAGTTTCATATCTTTAGTCTCAACAATTCTATAGTAAGGTAATATTTCGTTGATGGTTTATATTGTTATTGTTACGGTCTTAGCATTCGTCATACATATCATGTATTTGTCTCTACATTGGCCGATAGTTTCATATCTTTAGTCTCAACAATTCTATAGTAAGGTAATATTTCGTTGATGGTTTATATTGTTATTGTTACGGTCTTAGCATACTTCATACATATCATGTATTTGTCTCTACATTGGCCGATAGTTTCATATCTTTAGTCTCAACAATTCTATAGTAAGGTAATATTTCGTTGATGGTTTATATTGTTATTGTTACGGTCTTAGCATTCGTCATACATATCATGTATTTGTCTCTACATTGGCCGATAGTTTCATATCTTTAGTCTCAACAATTCTATAGTAAGGTAATATTTCGTTGATGGTTTATATTGTTATTGTTACGAATAGCAATCCGTGTTTTATACGGATTTGTTTCTCTTTTTTTAGCACTTGCTGTGCATTTTACATCAGTTGGATATATTTTTAATCCGTCTCAAAAATGTTATAGTATAATATTCGGTCGGTATTCTTTTTGTTTTATAATTTTATTATGAAGACTGTTTTACACACTATGATTACTGTGGTTTTTCTATTTTAGCACTAGCTGTGCATTTTTTTGTTTAATGATTTTGTATCATATGTATAGTAATGTTGTTAAATACTTTTTGCCTGTATTAGTTTTTCTATTTTAGCACTAGCTGTGCATTTTTTTTTGTTTTATGATTTTGTATCATATGTATAGTAATGTTGTTAAATACTTTTTGCCTGTATTAGTTTTTCTATTTTAGCACTAGCTGTGCATTTTTTTGTTTTATGATTTTGTATCATATGTATAGTAATGTTGTTAAATACTTTTGGCTGTATTAGTTTTTCTATTTTAGCACTAGCTGTGCATTTTTTTTGTTTTATGATTTTGTATCGTATGTATAGTAATGTTGTCAAATACTTTTTGCCTGTATTAGTTTTTCTATTTTAGCACTAGCTGTGCATTTTTTTTGTTTTATGATTTTGTATCATATGTATAGTAATGTTGTCAAATACTTTTTGCCTGTATTAGTTTTTCTATTTTAGCACTAGCTGTGCATTTTTTTTGTTTTATGATTTTGTATCATATGTATAGTAATGTTGTCAAATACTTTTTGCCTGTATTAGTTTTTCTATTTTAGCACTAGCTGTGCATTTTTTTTGTTTTATGATTTTGTATCATATGTATAGTAATGTTGTTAAATACTTTTGGCTGTATTAGTTTTTCTATTTTAGCACTAGCTGTGCATTTTTTTTGTTTTATGATTTTGTATCGTATGTATAGTAATGTTGTCAAATACTTTTTGCCTGTATTAGTTTTTCTATTTTAGCACTAGCTGTGCATTTTTTTTGTTTTATGATTTTGTATCATATGTATAGTAATGTTGTCAAATACTTTTTGCCTGTATTAGTTTTTCTATTTTAGCACTAGCTGTGCATTTTTTTTGTTTTATGATTTTGTATCATATGTATAGTAATGTTGTCAAATACTTTTTGCCTGTATTAGTTTTTCTATTTTAGCACTAGCTGTGCATTTTTTTTGTTTTATGATTTTGTATCATATGTATAGTAATGTTGTCAAATACTTTTTGCCTGTATTAGTTTTTCTGATGTAGAATACTTTCCAAGTACGTCGTATTTTGTTATAATAATATCGCTGTTTTTTTGTCTATCACTAAAATGCTGTTACCATTCGAGCAAAGTGTCCAGCCATCTTTTAGGAATATGTTTCTTAGTTTAATAATTAAGATAGATTTCTGTCACGAGTGAGACTGGAATAGTGAACAAAACCAACGTTTCAAAACATAATGAACGTAGTGTTATTATCAATTAAAATTATTGTAAAAACACTAGAAAACTGGGCATACTTGTAGAAAAGGGGATTACATAGCAGAAATTTATCTGGGAATCTAAGTAACGTTGGACTTATGAGAACCGGTGAAAATGTAACCAGTCTTGGAGAAAAAACACTGTTGTCTCTAATGACGGAGCAATGAAATACTTTACAAATAGGTCATCAAATGACAAACAATGTAAATAAATAAACAGCATATGCTTCTTCTAAAAATATTTTTAAAATATCTTGAGAGAAAAAAATTACTGGAAATGCATTGATAACATATTTTTTAACCTGAAAAAAGAAACATAAACAAAAACTTAATTGATGTATATATGGCCACACTATGTATCCTTGAGATATAACTATCGAATTTAAATGGCTCATTTTCCTTAGGAGCTCTTTCAGAACTTGTATGTTTGTAGTGTTTTTCTCTTGTGGCACAAGATATATTTTTTTTTAAATATTTGAATCTGAATTAAAATATAGGAGATTTTGCAGTTGTTGTAGATGAAATTACTAAATATTTATTCGTGGGAATACTGTTTCTTCTTAGTTTTTAGTTGATATATTTTATTTAGGTACAATTGTTTCCTTTCACTTTGGTCTCTTTTTTATAAATGTCTTCCAATTCTATATATATATATATATATATATATATATATATATATATATATATATATATATATATATATATATATATATATATATATATGAATATCCCTGATGATGTTGGTACTGTTAGCCAACAAAAAGCTTTGAATTGTAAATTCAATTATAATTTTTGTATTTGTATTTTGACTTGGTGCTTTATTAATACACAAGAATACATATTGCAATATATATATATATATATATATATATATATATATATATATATATATATACATATATATATAATACGTTTTCTTGTTTAATAATTTTTAAAAAACATAGGTTATTCAAATACAAGAATATTTATTAATTTATATTCATAATAAATATTCAGAATATAAATTAATAAATATTCTTGTATTTGAATAACCTTTGTTGGTTTAATATATAGTGTGTTTTTTCTTTGTAATATAAATTAATATCACTTTGTCTTCCTTAGTTATAATTTAGGGTTTCGGTATCAGGAAAATATCGGTTATTGTTAAAAGGAGAAATGTTTTAGAATTGTGGCTTGCAAATTGTTTACACGATTTATTAGTAAAAATATTAAACTACTGCTCCAACAGCACCTAGGAAGTAAACTGACCGGAAGTCTCCGTTATAAACGGTAGAAAGTCTAGAGTTTCATTGTCAGTGCCTCTGGTATCTGAGGAGGGAAGTAATAGGCGACCATTTCTTGCACACTATAATACTTAATTGTGCTTCTTGTTTTTATGTTTGTTTAAACGTTCTTAGCGACATTTTTACTTATGACATTTCATTTTTGTAAAATGCTCACTATAATGTATATAGCATTATTACTTGAAACCGAGTTTTTTCCTAATCTTTCTTTCTTTAGGCCTATTATTTTTACCAGTCTAAAGTCGTTAACTATTTTACTTAGTTTGGGAATGAAGCTGACTTTTTTCAGGATTTCATTTCAAACTCAACATTTTATTTAAAATACAAAGAAAATGTTAATTCAAAACATAAATAACTGGAATTTGAGCCTTACAAAATACTTTTATGTTGTTTTAAACACATAGGTATCTATGATGTGATAATATATATTTATTACATACGTTTCCTTCTTATGATATGATTCTTTAGTATTAGGCCTTCTCTTTATTACTGGAGTACTCGTTTAATTTTATTGTTATTTATTTTACTGGAACTCGTTAATTTCAAGTGTTAATGTTTGTTATAACAACCAAGTAGGCCTATATATAAGACAAATTTGCTTTAAGACACGTGACGTACAGTATATATTTACTTCAAAGTCTTCAAATAGGTTGTTTTTATATTTACTGGAATGTTTGACAAAGTAAAATGTGGAAACACAATATAACCTAGTATATACATGCTTCTTTAATATATTCAATGGGGTGAGCCGTAGAGAGTGTATTTATATTATAACTAAATAATTTGTGTCACTGGCGTGACGTCTGCAGTAATTAATGAGTTTTAGTGAAATTTAGGGGTTGTTTTAATTATAACACTATAATATTTACAGGGAAATAATACCCAACTTAGGATTTCTAACGTCTATGTCTACTATCTCTCTCTCTCTCTCTCTCTCTCTCTCTCTCTCCCTCGCTCGCTCCCTCCTTTCCTTCAGTCTTACTCTTCCTTTTGTTATACATTAAATAAACCTGAAGTCGAGTGATATATTCGTCCCGTCTTCTTGGCGTCTATCTACATTTCTTCTACTTTGGAGAGATTTGTCTCTTTCCAAACGGATTATTCTCTCTTGGACTATTCTTGTCTTACTTGTAATGACGTATTTATAAGTTGGCATCTGTTTTCATTATATCTGGAAGGTGCGTTGTAATATTCAAGTATGAGTTGAGGACGTGATCAGTTTGACACGAGTGAGATCAGTAAATTACTATGGCATAACACCTTAGTGCGTATTTAGTGGGAGTACACCTTTTTAACAATGAAATTTACAAAATCAACTTACCGCAACAGACCCACAGACAACCATCTTCGAGATCTGATAAAGGTTTCAACCTCTTAAATTCAGATTGATTTTGATGAAATGTTGGACGATTGTGTCCGCCCAAAGTGTTCTCATTAGGCGAAGTAGATACATACATATAAATGATTTAAAACAAATTACAGTTTTTTTCAATACTGTGACCTGATGAGTGGAAACAACAAGATTAATAACAAGTGAAATTTAATATTAAACTTATTTTGATCCTTTGTACATTGAACTTGATATTAAATGTATATAAACATTTTTGCTTAACGTTTATTGATTTATATTATTGGATGTGCGACGCACACTATACGATACATGCATTGCCTACATTAGGCTTATTGATGTGTGGTGTGTGTGTGTGTGTGTGTGTGTGTGTGTGTGTGTGTGTGTGCGTGTGTGTGTGTGTGTGTAATTGGATGTGCGCCCCTCGTCTTACCTGATAATATTAAAGTGGCCCTTTAGGGTTAAGAAGTTGGCCTTCCCCGATATACGTTAAAGGGTAACAACTACCTCGCATCATCGAAACACTCATTCCCTCTTTATTTTATTTAATCACTTAACAATAGTTTATGACTATCCGAACTATTTATTTATAGTTTATTTATTTTATTGTTTGGAAAAGTATTGTAACAGTAAACTTAAGTAATAAAACTTGAATTTACGAGGCGTGCTTTCGCTTCCGGTAAGAAACTCCGCCTTCTTTATCTTTTTCAGTAAGAAAATAACAAACAAAAAACATCTAACTTAGAAGTACAGGTTAAATCGAAAAATATTTAGAGAGAAATGTAGCTACTATAGTTTGTTTTTTTCTGATTCTAAATAGCGTTTAAAGTGACATTGAAAAAGTGTGCAGAACGCGAAAAGAGTTTTATATTGTACAATACTTGTTTAGAAATTACAAGTAGTTAGAGAAATGTCGTTTCCATTTCCTATCTTTTGAAGTCGTTACTTACCTCAAATACTCCTTATAGAATAATTATACATAGACAATTCTTTCCCGATGTGATAACTGCAGTGTTGGTTATTAAAAATTGTCTTCGGTTATTCGCAAGAGAAATTGGAGTGAAATTTCAAACAGCCTCCTAACTCACCGTGAAATCTCTTCAGAATCCCAAGAAGAAAAGTACCTGGAAAGAAGCCTAGCTTACTTTCGAAACACGAACGTGATATTCTCTTCCCAGTTTTGATTGGGAACGTTTTTATGGTGTTAGATTGATATTTGTTTAAAAAGTTCTTAATTTTTAAAGAGTGGGAAAAGTTGGCTCTTGTTCAGTGCTGTCTGAATGTATTTTCTTACGCTTAGCAGTATGCTACTGTGCTAATAATACAATCCCCATTTTTTATAGGTTTTAGTATAAAAAAATGGTCGTCACGTTCAATCAGCTGTTCTTTGCTACTTCCGTAGATAATTTGGTTCTGATTCCACTTGTTGCCGAGTTTCTTACATCCGACCGTTTCTGTCTTGAGTCTTTTTTAAATTTGAAATAAGTTTGAAACCTAATGGGACACATGTTGAATCTTCCAGTTTAAAAACCATGCTGTTCCTAACAGTTTCTATTTTGGAACAAAAACGAAAGAATTTATACCAGAGTAAAACTTCAAGAGTTAAATACAATTTAACTTCACTATGTACGTCAAGTTTAAAGGAAAAATGCTAAAACCTTCTTTAACGTAAAATAGCTTGAGAAAATTTTTGTATTTATTTTTTTGTTTGTTGATTTTTCCAACCAAAATTCTGTAAAAACTGTTTTTTCTCTAAACCTTGCTTGCCTAAATACGTAAAAAGGTATAGTTTCAAATAGCATATGTTAATTTCTATAGTGTTCCGTATGATAACAGCGGGAATTATATATCATAAATACATTAATAAAATGATTATAACAAATGTAAAAAATTACTATGAATAATTATTAAATTATATTATTATTGAATAAACGTACATCAACTGCTTCGACAGCCATTTCTAATTTATATTAGCAATTTTACTTTTGTTACAATAGTCTAATTTTTAGTCTAAAATATCGGACTAGCTGCCTCGTTTTAGTTTATTTTACAATTACTTATAGATTTAAGACAATTTGATATTATCAAACCTAGTTCTCAGTCCATAACTTTGTTTATTTTTTTTATTACGAACGTTCTGATATTTTGATGTGAAAACTATCTGTGGAACATCTCTCCGGAAAACTTCTTTTTGAATAAATTTTATTTTAAATTTATTGTACAAATGTAACAACCTTTATACAAATTTGCTTATACAGACATATAACTTGTGAGTATAAATATACCATACGAGCGAGGAAGCGTGAACCTATTAGTAGTAACATATACACACTCACCTAAACATATCTCGTATTTAATTATACGTCTAATTGTTGAATAAAAATGCGGTTGTTTTGTGAAAGAAATATAATGTATAAAAGATCTGGGCAATCGTTTCGATAACTATTTTAATCTTCACTCAAACCTCTTGAAATATACGCTCGTTAATTTTTTTTATTTGTTGTATATAGAGTATATATTCTAATAGGCATGAATAAGGATAGTAATATAGTTATCGAAACGTTGTCAAATTTGTTAATAAGTGATAATGACTCACGAAACGACACGCAATTTTATCCAACAAAAACATTTCTATGAGTGTACTAACATAATTGTATTATATTGTATATAATATTTAATGTAGCACGTTTATTGTATAAATTACTTATAGTAGCCTGTTTCTTGTATTCATAATCATAAAGGATCCAATGTGTGATAATATGAACGCAGCTTGTCACCGTCTCTCGAACGTTTCCATATCATCTCGTATTATTTTGGCTGTATTCGGAATTTCTCTCTGTTAATACTTTTCTGCATTTATACGTCTCACAACGCTCCTCTATATTCGGTGTTAGTCTATGAACATTTTCTTATAAAATTTCGGTTATATTTTAGTTATATACGAAAGGAATCTGAAGAACCGTATGACGTAATAATAAACAGTAAGGCACCCGATGATTAACATGGGATGGTAACCTAATAATAAGTTTTGTAAATATTTAATATGAAGGTAATTAGTTAATCAAATTATGCCCTGTCTTCATAGAAGTTCTCATTATCATAGATGTTTTAGACTTCCAATATCTTATAGATCATTATATACATAGTTTTACTTGCTTTTATGATTGTAAGTTTCTATGATTGCCCTAAACAGACTTCTGCAAATACAGCTTCAAATGAATAGAATTAGAAAAACATCCTGTTTATGTGTGGATTAGTGGATATGTTTTGTATTCACAAGGGTTTTCAACGCAATCTTATAGTCATACTGCTTTTTACTTGGTAAGAAAAACATCCTGTTTATGTGTGGATTAGTGGATATGTTTTGTATTCACAAGGGTTTTCAACGCAATCTTATAGTCATACTGCTTTTTACTTGGTAAGAAAAACATCCTGTTTATGTGTGGATTAGTGGATATGTTTTGTATTCACAAGGGTTTTCAACGCAATCTTATAGTCATACTGCTTTTTACTTGGTAAGAAAAACATCCTGTTTATGTGTGGATTAGTGGATATGTTTTGTATTCACAAGGGTTTTCAACGCAATCTTATAGTCATACTGCTTTTTACTTGGTAAATTTGTTAATTTTTATATTTAAAATATGAATTATAAAGCGAGATCATCCTTAAAGTTTTAGCGGGAATTATGGAGACCTAACAATAAAAAATACAAATACTATATTGCTCAGTTTATTTGTTTGCAACTTGGTAAGTGTATGTGCTGTCATGTCTCAATTGTTTGTACGACACCAAAACTGAGGTTTATTAACCTCAAAACACAATATTAATTATCGTAGATTCTAAATCTGTTGCGTTATTTATGGTTATATAACTTGTAATTCTTTTGTAGAGCGTTTAAACTGAATGTGAAATCTATTTGACTAGCATGTGTGCAGACAGGACAATGTCACGGATGCAGAGGGTTGCACGTGTTGCTGGAATGCCTAATTACCCGGCGCGCCTTTCACCTGTTGTCATGTTCACGGCCACTTGCACCGTGGTAATCATACTTTCTTCACTGTTTTTCCTTGGCACTAAAAATCTGAAAATGTGTATCGTCATGCCGTACGTGCTCAGCTGGTTCCCAGGCGGAACAACGTGTCACAGTTCTTGTGCCTGTGATTAGATAACAGCTGGGAAACTTTGGAAATTGGTTGAAGAACTGATGAAATATTTTTTTCTTTCCTATGATTCTATTTCTTGTATGGTCATTTTAGGGAGTTACTTTCGAAGAACGATAAACCGAAAAAATAAAAATAAATTTCACTTGTTTTAAACAATATAGTTTTAACAATAAATTTAACTCAAACTATGATCAATGCCGAGTTTATTATTTTAATATTATACAAGCAACGTTTCGGTCACATTTTAGGTGACTCTTTTCATGCTTTCAAACCTATAAAAATAAAACAATCGTTATAATTTAAAAATTAGATTCACAATAAATTGCAAGTTCAACAACTTTAAACACAATTTAAAACATACAAGCACTGGATAAAAGTTAGGCAATAGCAATCAGTGCTTACACAATCACGTTCATACTAATACTGAGTTTATTATTTTAATATTATACAAGCATTGACACAAGCAATATATACTAACACTGAGGCTAATACATATGAACGTGAAAGTGTAAGCACTGATTGCTATTGTCTAACTTTTATCCAGAGCTTATATGTTTCATATTGCGTTTAAAGTTGTTGAACTTGCTATTTTATTGTGTATCTAATTTTTAAATTATAATGATTATTTTTTTATGTTTGTAGATTTAGAAGCTTGAAAAGAACACCTAAAATATGCCCATAACGTCGCTTTTATAATTCTAAAATAATAAACTCAGCATTGATCATTGATAGATTTCAATTTAGTGTTAAAATTGCTGCCGTTAGAAGCTAAAAGTATTATATTTTTTATCTATCAAGAGTTTTAGTACAAATTAATCGTTTGGTGTGGGAGACAAGCACAGTCATTTATTAACTTAGTGGCGACGTTTCGGTAACGTATTCGTTACATCTTCAGGTCTGTGCATGTGAATAATAATTAATGTTGATACAAATTATTAGCTATACACTAATATAAATAACATAATACAGTAATAGTTGCTATTCCACAAATGATAAAGCCATACACACAATATAATCCATTCACTCAATTACTATACACATATTCAGGTCTGAAGATGGCAACGAATATGTTATAGAAACGTCGCCACTAAATTAATAAATGGCAATGCTTGACTCGCAACCAATCGTTTTAATCCTACAAAAATTAAACCTAGTGTGTGTAATATGAATACCAAAGAATTCTTTAAATTCGTAACCAAAGTAGGAAATTGGTGTAAAACTGATTGTAAGGTTTTTAAGGGTGTTTAAACATTATACGAAATTATGAATTTGTCTTACAAATAAAAATTATCTGATTGTTGAAATTATTTTTAGTCATATATAATTAAAATATTTTTAGAAATAATAAAAATTGGTAAAATAATAGGTTTTAAATGAAATATTCGGTTTAGTAAGACATTAGTCTATGTAGTTTTTGAAATGCAAAGCTATTATGATACAAGAAACCGACATCTTTTTTTATTAATAAATTTAACTCAATCTGTGATGAATGCCGGGTTTATTATTTTAATATTATACAAGTAAAGTTTCCGTGACATTTTACTTGGCCCTTTTCAAGATTTCAAGCCTATAAAAATAGATTTGAATATACAAATATAGATTTCAAAGCTTGAAAAAGGCCGCCTAAAATGTGACCGAAACGTTGTTTTTATAATACTAAAATAATAAACACGGCATTTATTGTTAGAATTGCTGCCTTTAGAATCTAAACCCTTCTTTTTTTATTGTTAACATTTTAACCTACTTGGTCTCTCTTAGATTCGCAAATTTTTAAATTCGAACGTAATTAGTTGGAAGCTTTCTCTCAATCCTTTTTGTGGAACTGTAAACACAAAACAAATCATAACGATCACACTAAGCCTTTACCAGAATGAGGAAGAATCTATAATTGTCTGGTTCTGTTGGGATACGTTTACTATTTACCGTCTACTTTCGCCTTGAAAATCTGTTTGTATTTAAGGGTTTTAACACCAGTAAAAATTCCATTTCAAAGTTCTTCAAGTATTTTATTTAGTGGAATAGTAACTATGCCTTTAAACTATTCTATTTAACTATGCTTAACTATCTCATTTCGCTTGTAATGCCTGCAAACAGATGGTTAATTCCAGTTGTATGTAGAAACAGTTGTGTGTTAACATTATTTCACTTTATACTGTGGTATATATCTCTTACTTTAATTTCAAAATTATGAAAAGTTTGTGTACATAACCATTAACGTTTTTATAACGGTTTTGTGTATCTCCTACTGTTTAGATTTCAAAATTATAAAACATTATTTACATCAACATTACATTATTCTATACTGCTGTATATTTCTCCTACTGTTGGTATTTCAAAGGATATGAAAAATAAAAAATCACCAAATTGCTTGCTCGCTTAATTTTTAATTATAACACATGCATTAACAAACTGAGGCCGTTTTAAATCTGAATATAGAGTTTTTGTCCAATTGCTAAATTTTAAAATTTATAGTACTAGAGATTTATGACTATTTATGGATGACCATAAGCAAGAACAGTTGCTGGAGCTGAAGCGAAGGTTTGGTAAGAAGCTGCTACGGGCTGGTAAGCTGGGAGAATAGGAGTGGGGGCAGGAGGGGCAGGAACAGTGGCTGTGTAAGCGGCGCTGCTGACAGGAGCGGCCACAGCGACGGTGACTCTCTGAGGCGCTACCGGGTGCTGGCCGGGCGACCGAGACACCGCAGCCCTGAAGCCGTTGACGGGATCTGCTGTGTAGTCGACAGTTCGTCGTGAGCCGTCCGGCTCGTTGAGGCTGTACTGGCCTTGGACCACGTCACCGTGCCTGCTCTCCTGCTGCGCCTTGATGTCGCCGGTCTGGGGGTCGTTAACGTTGTAGGCGAAGTTGTATTGCGGGTGCGGGTCGTACTCTTCGACTCTGGCGGGAGCAGCTACTACTGGAACGTGTGCTCCGGAAAGGATGCCTCCTTTAGCAACTGCCACCATTGCAAGGAAAACAACGATCTGCAACACACAATAGATTCCTACACTTTCCTTTTAACAATTATATTTTAATAATGAAAAACAAATCTTTACATTTTTGAAAAATGTGAGAATCCTGATGTGAGATTGTTAGTGTGTCAGATCTTATTTCTATCTTATAATATTTTACGCAATTACTTTTGAAAACATTTTTATTTATAATTTTTTTGTTTAACTTCAAAGAAGTTTCGCTTACTTGCTACCGTAAGAGGTAGCAGCAACTGTGGGCCACATGTAGCTCTAATTACAGTATTTCTTTCTTTATTTAAACGTTTAAAGTTTTAATGCGAGGAATTATAACCATGCCTATATGCATTACAATATGTACGATACGATGAAATGGCATAAGAACTTCAACGATTATATGCGACTGTTTACTGCTATAGTAGATGTCATTATGAAATAGCTGTTCATAAACTCACAGTTGTAAACACTTTATATGGAAATATGCCTTATACCATCATCAGAGAGACCAATATATAATTATAAATACTACTAATCACCTTAACTTATTAATTACTCACAAGATATCTGAAATATTATATAATAACTGATATATATTTTTAGTTATACGATTATTAATAATTTTTATTTCCTTTTAATAAATGCACAGAATCTCACAATTGTTCTCATATGGATTTTAGTTGTTTATGCACCTACATCAGTGATACTATTGCACAGGTACATGCAGTATCAGGTTAGTATCTCTGAATCAGTTAAATACCTCTTGTCGTCTCGGCTGTTTCTTTAGCATTTTCATGGCAACAACTATTGCAGACGTTTTTAAAAGTCTGTAGCGTTCGAAATACAATTAAAGATCATACGGAAAGGGAAATGAAGGCTGCTATGAAGAAGCTTATAATGTCTTCTCTGGAAGCTGTAAGTTCTGTTAAGGAAATTAAGCTAGGCTTGCAGGTAAAATGAAAACAGACAGTAATTATAGAGAGACACCAGTGGTGACGATATTAGTGTATAACGTCAAAAGTAACTCTTGAAAGTTTGAATTGGATCCAGTTGTAACAAACTTAACTCGCTATTAAACCATACTGATCAAGGGATCAAGTTAAGTAGAATTCCAAATAAATAAAATTCTGTATATCTGATTGAAACTTTTTCGAAATTGAACTGCTGTAATGTGCAGTTCTTTAAAAAATCGTAATATTATTATTAAAAGAACTGACAAACTGTCACAAGAATGCCATTTAAATTATCAACAATCGGAATATTTTTGTAGCAGGATAAGAATGAAGTTAGTTTTGTGTCAAAGTAAAAATATTTAAAGTGTAAAAAATTAGTTTTAAATAAATCCGCTTGGGTCGCATACCATAAAGCTACTATTGACTATTCTATTTATCGTGTTTCCGCAACGCAATTTTAAAAAATTTGGATTTTAAAAAACCCTGATCTCCCTAAACGTATATAAGAAGTAGAATAAAATTAGAAAATATTTCACCTCTAGTGACTTGGATTTTGAATATACTTTTTTTGAAAAGAAAATCTATATCGACGAGTAAAGGATATACTTTTTTATTAAAAGTGAACATATATTTAAAAACATTTATAGTATCGGTTGAAACATAGTGTTGGGTAATACCCTAGCCAACGGATCTACTATCGTGGAAACAGTTTTAGAAACATTTATAGTATCGGTTGAAACATAGTGTTGGCTAATACCCTAGCCAACGGATCTACTAACGTGGAAACAGTTTTAGAAACATTTATAGTATCGGTTGAAACATAGTGTTGGCTAATACCCTAGCCAACGGATCTACTAACGTGGAAACAGTTTTAGAAACATTTATAGTATCGGTTGAAACATAGTGTTGGGTAATACCCTAGCCAACGGATCTACTAACGTGGAAACAGTTTTAGAAACATTTATAGTATCTGTTGAAACATAGTGTTGGCTAATACCCTAGCCAACGGATCTACTAACGTGGAAACAGTTTTAGAAACATTTATAGTATCGGTTGAAACATAGTGTTGGCTAATACCCTAGCCAACGGATCTACTAACGTGGAAACAGTTTTAGAAACATTTATAGTATCGGTTGAAACATAGTGTTGGCTAATACCCTAGCCAACGGATCTACTAACGTGGAAACAGTTTTAGAAACATTTATAGTATCGGTTGAAACATAGTGTTGGCTAATACCCTAGCCAACGGATCTACTAACGTGGAAACAGTTTTAGAAACATTTATAGTATCGGTTGAAACATAGTGTTGGCTAATACCCTAGCCAACGGATCTACTAACGTGGAAACAGTTTTAGAAACATTTATAGTATCGGTTGAAACATAGTGTTGGCTAATACCCTAGCCAACGGATCTACTAACGTGGAAACAGTTTTAGAAACATTTATAGTATCGGTTGAAACATAGTGTTGGCTAATACCCTAGCCAACGGATCTACTAACGTGGAAACAGTTTTAGAAACATTTATAGTATCGGTTGAAACATAGTGTTGGCTAATACCCTAGCCAACGGATCTACTAACGTGGAAACAGTTTTAGAAACATTTATAGTATCGGTTGAAACATAGTGTTGGCTAATACCCTAGCCAACGGATCTACTAACGTGGAAACAGTTTTAGAAACATTTATAGTATCGGTTGAAACATAGTGTTGGCTAATACCCTAGCCAACGGATCTACTAACGTGGAAACACTTTTAGAAACATTTATAGTATCGGTTGAAACATAGTGTTGGCTAATACCCTAGCCAACGGATCTACTAACGTGGAAACACTTTTAGAAACATTTATAGTATCGGTTGAAACATAGTGTTGGCTAATACCCTAGCCAACGGATCTACTAACGTGGAAACAGTTTTAGAAACATTTATAGTATCGGTTGAAACATAGTGTTGGCTAATACCCTAGCCAACGGATCTACTAACGTGGAAACAGTTTTAGAAACATTTATAGTATCGGTTGAAACATAGTGTTGGCTAATACCCTAGCCAACGGATCTACTAACGTGGAAACAGTTTTAGAAACATTTATAGTATCGGTTGAAACATAGTGTTGGCTAATACCCTAGCCAACGGATCTACTAACGTGGAAACAGTTTTAGAAACATTTTTTCACTACGATGAAACTGAAAATGTTTGTACTTATATATATATAATATTATAATAATGAAACAATTATAACTATTCACTAGCAAGGGTCACACACTAATACATGTTCGAATGTGTTAGTGTAAAAGTTAAACTTAGATTTTCAAATTTGTTCGTAGTCTTAGATACTGCACAAATGAGTTTATTTCTTGGCACATAACATTTTAAAGTTTATATATATTTTAAAATAAATTGTTTAAATCCCCGATACGTGTTTATTCAATTCCTACTATTAGTTAACACTCTCTCCATATTTTTATATATACTTTGTTCTAATTTACAATCCTTAATAAAATGCTTTTTATTCATCTTTTCAAGTACAAATACAGTTTTTAAACTTGTAGTGGATGAGATTTAATGGAATTATAGTTTTTTAAATATTAATTCAATAATGAAATTCAATTAATTTCGCTTTTTTCTTTGCCACTTAATGTTATAATTCTGTAAAATGTATATACATATTTATATTAATTGTAAATATTTAATAAAAATAAGTGGAATAAAATATTTCTTGGTTGACCTAAGTAGGAGTTTACTTATTTTATGCAGTACTTACTTTGCTATCCATGGTGGGAGATGTTAAAGCAATGAGCAGAGTCGAATGAGCCATTAAGGATACGTCCAGGCTTTATACTCAGCCATCAAGGGCTTACCTTTAAGGATCCTATGTCACCTTTCACCTAGACATAGAAATAGAATAATGTAATTAATATATATCATTACACAATCGGGTTGATAAAACTCCGTTGCGGTATCAGAGTAGGTTTCACGAAACCTTGTCCATCCGTGCTGGACCCAATGTTAACCTTTTATAGAATGTTTTATTACATCTTTGTTTCTTTTCATTTCATCTTGTTGCTATGCTGGTGGCATTTTTTTGTGCAATAGGTTTCGAGTTCAACCTACGCAATTTACTCATTTCGAGTAATTATTTTAAATGCTTATTGCTTGTATACAAGGCATATATTAATATATTATTTTAATAAATAGAGACAACAGTAAAAGCATAACACTAATGACAGTAATTAGAAAACATGCGACCAATAACAAAGACAGAATAAAAAAAGGTAAAAAAGTTGTAGGGGTTCCTAGTTTAGCAGTAAGCCGGAAGGAAATAGGAAATAAATATAAGTAAAGATTTGGAAAATAAGAAGCTGACGAAAACGTTTCTCTTCTCTCTTTGGCCACTGTGTGAGACCCATTTTCTGAATCAGATTTCATTTTATTGACTAGGATTCGTGTCAAAACCCTTTGGTACCAGTAAGCAGTAGTTACGATCTCACTGTAAGTCCTAGACTTTCATCCGCCCATTACTGGAACGACATGGGCTCCCCAACCAGAAGACACCGTTTTGACTTCTTCTACTAGGGACTGAAAACACCTTTCTGATCCGTTTGTACCGCGAGATAGAGCCTAAATAGTTTCCTTACCGCGAGATAGACCTCTGGTTAATTCGGTTCAATTATATGTGAAATAGACTATTTACCCACCTTTGGGTACCCATACATAAGGGCCGGATCCTCGGAATAGAGACTTGATGTGGTTTAGAGCGTCAGGCCGTAGCTGACCCCTTGATAGAGGCCGAGCTGACCCCCTCGAAAACTCCCAGTTCAGAAATCTCCTATGAAAGGGTTTAAAAAATGATGGTGAATCTGAAAGAAGTGGGCTGAAGTGCCCCTAGGAACAGACGTCCCATCCTTTCTTTTCACAAAGATAATGTGTTAAATTTTCGATTCTCAAAACCCATTATTTGAAAACCTCTTTCACAAATCCAACGTGAAATTCAAGGTATGTGAATCAGTTGACTAACGTTCGTCCTGTAGCAGGAAATTTGGTGCTCAGACTTGTGATAATAGTTTGTAACAGCACAGAGCCTTACTGTAAGATCTGGACTGACTGAGTCCATCAGGGACCCCATCCTTGGCCTATAGTTTAACTGCTATTGGGACCAGTAGAACCTTCTAAACGGACTATCATTACGCGTCTAATATTACCCAGTGTGTTTTGTAAAAGTGTGCAAGGAGAAATGAAGACGATGAAAGTAGAAGAGTTATAACCTGGAGTACTCGAACCTCTCCCGCCTGGAAATACGGGGCTTAGTGTCACTAAGCATGGTACCAGTTTACAAGAGTATTTCGACCTTCCTGTAAGGTCTGGAGGAGTGACCTCCAACCAATGGTACGAGACGAACTCCAACCAGATACTACGGGTTGCAGAACTACTTGGAACCAGTAAAACTTCCGAACGGCCAGGCTTTCCGTACCTTGAATACCCGTACTCTAATTATTTCGTCCCAGATATCTAAGGGCCGAACCCTCAGACGTGGACTTTGTCCTAGGTGGGCATAAACCTATCACGCGGGACCTAGAGAGCATCTCAGTAACCAGTAAAACTTCCGAACGGCCAGGCTTTCCGTACCTTGAATACCCGTACTCTAATTATTTCGTCCCAGATATCTAAGGGCCGAACCCTCAGACGTGGACTTTGTCCTAGGTGGGCATAAACCTATCACGCGGGACCTAGAGAGCATCTCAGTAACCAGTAAAACTTCCGAACGGCCAGGCTTTCCGTACCTTGAATACCCGTACTCTAATTATTTCGTCCCAGATATCTACGCTCGATCTTTATCTAAGGGCCGAAACCTCAGACGTGGACTTTGTCCTAGGTGGGCATAAACCTATCACGCGGGACCTAGAAAGCATGTCAGGAAGCAGTAAAACGAAATCCTAACACTCCGAGCCCTCCCGCGTACATTTTAGAAGTGAGAAATTCATTTCGTCTGTAAGGTACGGAATAACGCCAGAACACACTAATAGTATGCAAGAACGTTTCACCCTTCAAAGCTCCTATTAATACTATGTTATCTATAGTCCGTCACCTACTGTTGTGTCGTCAATGGAACTAAGTCACATTTATCGCCCTGGTTGTGCTTACTTGGGATAAGAAATGATAGTATTCAAGTGAGTATCTTGGAGTTAGCTGAATGCCAGGTCCCTTGAATGCTCTGTAGAATTGCTTTATCGGTGTATACAGTGTGGCTCAGTGCGCTT
>JBAIZL010000003.1:122634294-122636794 GCA_036971475.1 Prosapia bicincta
TTACATATCGATTACAAAATAATCATCTTCAGAGGTATTTTACAAATGAGGTATTTGTAAAATACCTCTAAAGATGATTACTTTGTAATCGAAATGTACATAAGGTTAAAATAAAAAAATTGTTGAATTTGTGGTAAGAGGTTGTTTTTATTTAATATAAATATTTACGCTACAGTCGCTTCAAGTTTTTATGTAATGACTTACCTATAATAACACTAACTTTTTGTTTAAATGTGGGCGACTCATATGGACAGCCCGAGCGGTAATGGCGTCCAATCTCATTCAGCCAAAATGTAAGTGCTACTTTAGTCGTGGGTATGTACAATAACTGTTTAAGCTTATAAGTGAAAACCACTACTGCTGAAATTAGATGGGAGCTAATAATAATATTATTTGGCCTTCTTTTTTAAGTTGAGTAATTTCACCAAGACAGGTTTGTTTTAATAATGTATATGAGTTAATAATAGTTTTGAATTTTTATTCTTAAGGGTTCATTGTGCAGTTTAGAGTTCCGTACTTTTTAACAATCACCTTATAAGTAAAGGTATAATATACAATCTATATATACTATATGACACAATAACTATTAGTTCCAATAAGGCACTAACAACTAAACTTCATATTTACGAGTAGCTTGAAGTTGTGAGTTGAAATTTATAAACACTTTTAAGTATAGGCTACTTAATTTACAAAATAAGAATGGCCTACTTATATACACTTTTTTATATAGTTACACCTAATACAATGTATTCATAACACATGAACGGTATTTAGTAAACATGCGTGTTTCGACAAACCAAGTTGTCTTCATCAAGAACCAAAAAATTGTTTTGTCGAAACATAATCTTTGTATTAAATAAAGGCTTGATATTTAATTTTTTTCTTATTACATTAATAGTACTTGAACGCGGATGGTGATTCATCGGACATATTAGTTAAACCTGTAAACTCTCTGTTTACATTCTAAGTCGGCGACTATAACCTTCCGAGGAGAGTGAAACATCTCTTACAGCAGTGAAAACCTGCTCGGCGCCAAAAGGAATATCCGTCATTCTTGTGGGTGAATAGCATCCGTTGTTTGGGCAATTAGTGGAAGAATAACGGGTGATTGCGTATTGAGTGCAAGCATTGCGCACACTTTCTGACATGTCAACCATGGGTATAAAGATGTTATGCGAGGCGACATGCTTAGCATTTAGTCCCGATACATTACAGGATGTTTCTCTTGGTGAGTGAAGCTTAGGTTTATGTAGGGGGCTAGAAATGTGTATCTGTGATTATGTAGACAAGATCTGGGAAAAAACCTAACCTAAATAAATGTTTTTCTGCTTTTAATCTGTATTTTAGTTTCTAAATTTTTAAAGTAAACCATATATGGTACTAACGTATTTTATGGAGGCCACTAATATAGGTAAGTAGTAATGTTGTATACAATTACAACCAAATCTATCCTGACTGGATATTTCATAGGAAAATAAATTGACTTGAACCAAAACGCAAATTAACTGCGGAAAACTGGCTAAAGTTAGGTTATGTTAGGTTTATTTATTCACATTTTAGTTGGGACTACTTTTTTGGGTGTGCACTGTGCTACGTCTAGACATGAATATTACCTATAAAGCATCCAGTTAGGATAGATTTGGTTGTAATTTTATACAACATTACTACTTAACTATATTAGTGGCCTCCGTATAATACGTAACTACTCAATATATTTATAATAATAATAATTTTCTTTCACTGACGTTCTAAACAAAACATGATTCTAAGAGATAATTTTCGTTTTTTTTACGAAATATTGATTGCAGAGTAAAACAAGGATTTGTGAAACTGCGTCTAGAAAATCTTATTGAGGTTTACTTTGTAATAATATTATTTAAAAATAAGTTTATTGTTAATACAGAGTTTTTAGAGTCTTGTAGAGTTTAGTGTCATGTAGGCCTTATGCAAACAAGTGCAACGCGGTAAAAGTAAGTAAACTATATCATCACTATGAGAAGCAATGTTTTCTAACTGATAGTGGGCTTAGGTTTTTAAATGAATAATATTCTCTAATCCCTGCTTTTAATAAAACCATTATGACTTTGTTCATTGTAAGTTCAGTTGTTTTTACCAATTTCATGAATCCTCTTTGTTTAAAAAGTTAAAAAATTCCGAACAATGTTATTGTAATGAATAGTATAGTACGAGATTGTAGTTATAAATTGAAACGTAACGTTAAATTAAATAGTAGATATGTAATATGGCTGACTATACGACTGGTGTTACACTTAAACGTTATAGCTATGGGGCTTTCATTGTTTCTAGTAATATTGTTTTAATATTAAAAAGTGTAGAGCCTATTTGTTGTCATTTGATCTTAAAGCTTTTATAATAATCTCGCGCTTCTATCATTACTTCGAGGCTATATCTTATGGAAACACGTGCACTATATGCGATGCTTATATAGGGTTTAGATTTCTGTGGGACGGTTGTGAATGTTACTACTTTTGTTATGTCC
>JBAIZL010000003.1:122641794-122741794 GCA_036971475.1 Prosapia bicincta
TGAAGGTTACAAAGAAAATAATGATAACAGACAAATAATAATAGCTATATATCAGAATAGGGTCCTTCCATTGTCACAGGGAAATTCGTATTTTCTAACGGGCTTTACATAATTTATTTTATTAAGTATCTTACATGACATTGTATTTTTGAGGTGTTATTATAATAAATTCGCTCAAATTGATTGATTTATCTCATAAAAGAAACATCTCTAATTAATTATTTGACTTTCATATTTAACAAAAAAATAAGTAAATAGCTCATTTATACTCAATATGCGCATTTATTTTATGAAGAACCCACAGTGTTATATTTTCAGTTGCTTCTATTACTTCACACTCTTCTTGTGGATATTGTACAAACTTTCAAATCATAACAAAATACATTTTATTCATCCACTCACGTTCAAATACCTTTTTTTTTAAACCGTGTAGTGATGACACTCGCAAATAATACAGTGTTTTTCTAATAATAACTTATTAATTAAATTTAATGAATTACTTTTAGTTTTATATGTGAGAAAAACCTTTCACAAAAGGGACAAGTATGAAATGTAGTTATTTCGTCCCATTTGGCTTAAAATAAGTGATAACATATGATTTCAAAAAACAGCTGATTTTATGTTATAATTTATGTGATAGAAAAGCTGTTTTAACGCATAGGTTATGTTACTTTATTGGTATTAATTACAGTCATTTAATAAAAAGTAATTCATATTTTTTGACGAAGTAGGAATTGATTTTAAAAATTGTTTGTTTATTTTACGTTTTTATTTTATAAGAAATGTGTTATAAAAAAAGAAAAGTGTTATAAAAGTAATAACACTTGCCTTTTCTTGCGTCTCATTTCCGTAATGATAAAACGGACTTTGATTATTGTATAAAATGTTTCGTAGTGTAATCATGTCGGATTTATAAACATAATAGATTTTGCAGATATAAGTAAAAACATTTTTGTACAACTCGCACAGTATGATTCTGTGTTGTAAGTTTCGTCAATGTAAGAATAACATGACTTAAGCATCAACATTTGTAACATCAATTAATAAATTACTTTGCTTTTGTTAAATTGTAGAGGTACTCGGTATAAACATATTTTCGGTATTATATTTACAAGTTAAATAACTGTGAAACAAAACTGTAAAATGTTTTGAATGATTTAGATATTTATTAAAACTTCCTGTTCTAATTTGACATTATATGCATTAAATCCATTGAACATACTTTGTACGATCTACACCTCAGTTGATACAAAAGAACTAACATTTATATAATGGTGTGAAGTTAAGCAACCGCTTGAGAAATGAAAGAATAAATGTTGCAGTTG
This sequence comes from Prosapia bicincta, assembly GCA_036971475.1. Classification (NCBI taxonomy): domain Eukaryota; kingdom Metazoa; phylum Arthropoda; class Insecta; order Hemiptera; family Cercopidae; genus Prosapia; species Prosapia bicincta. The sequence continues at coordinate 122,643,120 of JBAIZL010000003.1, forward strand.
AAAGTGACTCTTCAAATTATAGAGAACAGATATTTCAAAAGATAAAGTAACATGACTTGCGTAATTTTAAAATAAAAGCTATTTGCTACAAAGAATTACAAAAACTTTTCTTACATTTCATTAACACAGTTAGCACCACCTTCTTGTCTGAAAAACAAATTAGTTTTTCTGTATTAATCGTAGTTCCCATCAGTGCTTGATATTTATAATAATATTTTACTGACATGTAATTACAATTTATTTACATAATTTTAATATATATATATATATATATATATATATATATATATATATATATATATATTATAATAAATTAAAAACATTTCAAAAACAAGAATACTTTTAATGCATATATTATTCTGAATAATAATATAATATATTATTATGAATAATATATGCATTAAAAGTATTCTTGTTTTTGAAATGTTTTTAATTTATTAAATATATTACAAGAAAACATATCACCATATTTAATATATTATATATATATATATATATATATATATATATATATATATATATATATATATCGCAATATGTACTCTTGTGTATTAATAAAGGACTAATTCAAAATACAAATACAAGAATAATTATAATTATAATTATTATAATTATAATTCTTGTATTTGTATTTTGACTTAGTTCTTTATATATATAAATATTTATTTCAGTACCTTTTTCTGCCTCTCCTAACATTACAATATTTTCTTTTCTTGTCGCTTTTCGGAACGATCCCATTTTCGTTTTTAACTATTACTCTAAAAACTACTTGAAGAGTATTATTTAAGTTTTAAAAATAGAGTCATTCCGAAACGCGTCAACAAAGGAAAATATTGTAATGTTAGGAGAGGCACAAAAATATACTTGAATATATAAAAATATTCCTAACAGAAGTGAAGGGGGGTATATTATAAATATTTACTTATATATTGAAGTTAATGACGTCATGTCAATTAGTAAATTATTAAATCACTAAAGAAAAACCATTCTTAGAGACAATGTTGTATTTTCGGTTTCCAGTATCCTTGTTTGAAATAATTAATGAGAAAGGACGATTCCCACTGTATTAGTGCTATCGTCAGTGTTCTGATCCATGAAGAAAGCCTAACAAGATGATGGCTAGTGGAGTCAAAACGTCTTGTATTAGCGGACATTTTGAAACTTTTTTAAAATTTTAGGTTCTTGGAATTCAAGTGTTACAAGGTAGATTGGTGCCGTACACTCTATAGAATCAAATTTCCTGGTGTGTTGGAATTGCCTTTGCAATGTCTATGGTAGTTTAAGCGGTGAAGGCCTGCAGCAACTGCATGATCTAGTCTAAGTTCTTCGTCCAGACACTTGCCACAGGTTTGATATTATTTAGTCCCTTCTGATGAAAGTTTTATGTTTTATGATGTTTTGTTCCTAATCTGATGAGATTATCAGCAATTTTTTTTGAGGATCTTGACAATATATAGAGGAATCCTTTGATTATGAGTTTAGATTTTCGAGGGGCAATTATTTTCGGTTTTAATAATAGGGGGGATAGGGAAAACCTCTATTAGTTAATCCTATGATTGGTAGAAGGGAAATAAAATACCTCCCGCGGACCAACCTCCTCGGAGGCGCTGGCAACCTAAATCCTCATATGATGAACTCAAGTGTGTATGCGAATAGTGGTACAGCGTTCGTTGAAGCCGACTCATTACTTATTGCAGTCCAATATCCTGCGGATAGGTATGCTAGAAGGACGTTGCTCAATATTCTTCACTTAGACATTAAAAGGACTCAGATAACAGCAGATGCGCTACCGAGTCTTCTTCGTGGTTTCTACTCATCAATCACATCCTACTCATTGTCCACTCATTTTCGACGTTACAACGGAATACCATACCAAGCGTTGTACAAGCTTGTACCAAGCGTTATGTTTCACATTGTTGCAGTTTGAACAGGCACTTTGTTACAGTCAGCATTGTACATTTATATTCTTTCTTAATGTTACTCTAAAGTGTTTTTACAATTTATACTCATTATCTATGAATTTTGTCTGTTATATTTTTTTAATATTGGTTTTAATGGTGATATTGACATAATAAAAAATAGTTACATCAGTTGTGTTTGATCTAGTTATTAGTTATCGCGGCAGTTGCTATGGTGGCAAGGGCGGGCCTAATCCCGGCACCAGCATACCACGCACCCTTAGCTTACCACTCACCCTTGGCTTACCACGCAGCTCCAGCTTACACAGCCAAGGCAGCCGTTGTGGACGAGTACGACCCCCACCCTCAGTACAGCTACGCATACGACATCAAGGACGCCCACACTGGTGACGTGAAGAGCCAACACGAGAGCCGCGACGGAGACGTCGTCCAAGGGAGCTACAGCCTCGTGGAACCCGACGGCAGTGTTCGTACAGTAGACTACACAGCTGATCCTCACAATGGGTTTAACGCTGTTGTGCACAAGTCAGCCGGTGCTCACTACGCAGCTCCTGCGTACGCCTACCATCATTAAAACTGCGTAAACAAGCACTTCTTTCAAGTTTACCTTTGTATCATTTATTGTAAATATAGTAATATATTTGTTTAATGTGTGTCTTTTTATCTTTTATAACATTAAAAAATACAAAAATAACTTTACTATATTTAAATAGTTTGCATTATATTTCCAAAGTTGTCCATCTATTTGTAATAAAATTTTTAATATCAGTAACGATTCTATCACTTTTGCTGAGTGAGTATTGTTTAATTTTAGAAAATTAATGAATGATGTGTGATAATTTATTAATGATTTTAGTTTATCTTAGTTATTACTTCGTTGTTCTTTATACCATTAAAAAAAATAATATATCAGGTAATAATAAATACACAAAAACCTCTTAACCACAAACTTCCTTTATTTTACCCTTATGTACATTTCAGTTACCAAGTAACCATCCTCAGAGGGATAACATACAAAGACTTAGCATGTTATCCCTCTGAGGATGGTTACTTGGTAACCGAAATGTACATAAGGGTAAAATAAAGAAAGTTTGTGGTTAAGAGGATTTTGCGTATTTATTATTAAATTCAACCACAGTATATTCCTAATAAATAATATCAGGTAATGTTATAAATTTGGAGCAATTCCGACTAATAATAAACTTTCGTTATTGCTCGTTAGGTTTTCAAAATTATTTGTTTTGTATGGTTTTTGTATGACTGTTACGTTACTTTTAATTGTTCTATAGCTAGCTATGAGTAAGATAATATCTATCACTTTGATGGGCAATTTTATTATACTATCACAATATGTATACACAAACAGAGAAAAATGTCTTCAGTACAGTTTCTACTGAGTTTAAACAAAATCAGTCCTCCACGGTCTATCCGACTCATCCAGATATGCGACTCTTCCTTCCAAGTGAAATATGCCGAGGGGAGGTATGTTACTCCTCCATTTAGTTAGGGGCTTGTTACTAGCTAAATACCCCCATATCCTGCCTGTGGTCAGTGTTATACTGATTCTTCAATAAACCTCGAGGGCTACCATCCCCCGCTTCTTTGGCTGCAAACATGTTCATTAGCTTTACATTGATCTTATCATTCTCCATATATAGGAGGACAAGTATAAATTCCAATGGTTACTTAGAAACACGCGACCTTATATTTCATTGTTGGGTGTATATTTATATATACATAAACAAATTCATCATATTTTAAGTCAATTATAGCTTCGGTGGTAAGAACAATTCGGTATATATTAAAAGAGAAGATTCAAAATCTCACTACACAACCTTGATGCAACTCGACACTTGTACAGTGTACTTTACTTCCTGTAATCTTAGATATACTCTGGGTCAGTTGTTTATAATGCAGGTGTTCGTCCCCTCAAGAATATTCAAGGGGTGCTTCACTAGCAACAGGGATTTAATAGCATTACGTTATTTGTTCTTCAAAGCCCTGCTTCCTTACCTCGGCGTGGAACGACCTTGATGCAACTCGACACTTGTACAGTGGACATTACTTCCTGTAATCTTAGATATACTCTGGGTCAGTTGTTTATAATGCAGGTGTTCGTCCCCTCAAGAATATTCAAGGGGTGCTTCACTAGCAACAGTGATTTAATAGCATTACGTTATTTGTTCTTCAAAGCCCTGCTTCCTTACCTCGGCGTGGAACGACCTTGATGCAACTCGACACTTGTACAGTGGACTTTACTTCCTGTAATCTTAGATATACTCTGGGTCAGTTGTTTATAATGCAGGTGTTCGTCCCCTCAAGAATATTCAAGGGGGGCTTCACTAGCAACAGTGATTTAATAGCATTACGTTATTTTTTCTTCAAAGCCCTGCTTCCTTACCTCGGCGAGGAACGCCCTTGATGCAACTCGACACTTGTACTTTACTTCCTGTAATCTTAGATATACTCTGGGTCAGTTATTTATAATGCAGGTGTTCGTCCCCTCAAGAATATTCAAGGGGGGCTTCACTAGCAACAGTGATTTAATAGCATTACGTTATTTTTTCTTCAAAGCCCTGCTTCCTTACCTCGGCGTGGAACGACCTTGATGCAACTCGACACTTGTACAGTGGACTTTACTTCCTGTAATCTTAGATATACTCTGGGTCAGTTGTTTATAATGCAGGTGTTCGTCCCCTCAAGAATATTCAAGGGGTGCTTCACTAGCAACAGTGATTTAATAGCATTACGTTATTTGTTCTTCAAAGCCCTGCTTCCTTACCTCGGCGTGGAACGACCTTGATGCAACTCGACACTTGTACAGTGGACTTTACTTCCTGTAATCTTAGATATACTCTGGGTCAGTTGTTTATAATGCAGGTGTTCGTCCCCTCAAGAATATTCAAGGGGTGCTTCACTAGCAACAGTGATTTAATAGCATTACGTTATTTTTTCTTCAAAGCCCTGCTTCCTTACCTCGGCGTGGAACGACCTTGATGCAACTCGACACTTGTACAGTGGACTTTACTTCCTGTAATCTTAGATATACTCTGGGTCAGTTGTTTATAATGCAGGTGTTCGTCCCCTCAAGAATATTCAAGGGGTGCTTCACTAGCAACAGTGATTTAATAGCATTACGTTATTTGTTCTTCAAAGCCCCGCTTCCTTACCTCGGCGTGGAACGACCTTGAAGCAACTCGACACTTGTACAGTGGACTTTACTTCCTGTAATCGTAGATTCACTCGATACTTAAGTAACGAGATATATTTGCAAAGCTGTTTGTGTATTTGTATATTGATTGCTTTTGCAGAAGGTTGTTTACTTCACTGCGGTACACTAGTATGAAAATTATACTTATTCTATTTAATTATTATTTTCATTTTATGATGTGAAAGTTGTATCTTTTTTTGTTTTCTACTCCGTGTTCTAGAATAAATTAATTTCAGTGAATGAAAACATTGATGTTAGTCACTGAAAACATTATGTTCGGTAGGTTTTTCATACATTTCTTATTGTATGAGTTCAACAAAGCGTTATTTTAATTTTTTCAGAAGTTCTTCGACCGTCATTTACAACACAGTTCATGAAAATAATTACTAATTGAATCACTCAGAACAGAAAGGGGTCAAATGAAAATATTATTGTTTTGAGAAAACCCTACATTACTTTGTCACTAAAACGTAAATTTTAAGCTGTTTTTTTTTTTTAATTGGTTTCTACAACTGAAACACCAACGCAAACCATTATTAATAATATCTGTTTACAATTTCGTATTTTTTAAAACATATTCTGGTATAAGTTGAAACTGTTTTTCACTCGTTTTTTCTTCAAATTACTTAGTCATGAATATGCTTGAAGAAATATATATATACTCGCGCGTGTGTATATTCGTGTATCTCTGAAGGTGTATGTATGTACATATCTGTAGGTCCTTGCGTGCGTGTGTTCGTAGGCATGTGTGTACTTTCATTAAAAATAAGAGTTTTACGTTATGAGACAACTTTAGTAAAATTAGCTTTCCATACAATAAAAATCACCCCTAAGAAATTTTAAAACGTATTTAAAATAAAAGCTAGTTTTTTTTACAACAAACAAAGCTTAATATGTCTACTATAAAATTTTAATGCACAATGTTACTAAAATTGAAAAAATACTCATTAAAATCGTAAATATATAATTGCATACTAATTATCCTCATAAATAATGTCTACAACACATTCAGCACCATTAGTGGGCCACAGTAAGATGTTATAAAACTTGCCAGCTAGGCAAGATATGCGTTCTAAAGGTTTAGAACTGCAATAAAGCTATTTCATTACATTTAAAAATAACATCAAACAAAAGTATTATTCAAGTTACGCAAAATAAAAAAAAAATATATTTTATAATTATTTTAGGCCTACATGAAATATGATTGCAAATATATTGTTTGAGTTTTAAACTTGGTTCACTAATATAAATAATAAACCTTGTAACGACCTATAGAAACGGCCATTTAACTTGTTATTTTAAAGCTTTTTTCTGTTCTTTTGAAATGTTACTTCCTTAGGTTTTATCAGGGTTGAATCGTTTTTTTATAGCTTTAGCGACCATTTTTTGAAACTATATATACTTTGTGAGCAATAAAATTTCCAGTCTTACTAAAATGCAGCATTATTTCCTTATACTCCCTGGAAGTATATTAAGTTTTTATAATAAGCTTCAAAATGCCTATTGAAAGGGGAAAATAAGTGTCACAAACTGGTAGGTTGTGGGTTAGGCTTTACAAATCTGCCTTTGCTTCAAAGCTTCGTGACCAATCTGACGACTCTGTGATTTCCGTTCAAGCCTGATGACCCGTCACAGAAGAGAATTAGTTCCACCTCATCTGTGGTTCTGTTACACACAACCTCATTACACAGGTAGAGTTTAGATTCGAAACATGAGTACACAAGACCTTGACTCACAGCTGTCCCGTGTATGGAATTTCCTGTACAAAAGCGTTAAGAATAGCAAAGTTGTGCATAGATTTGAAACCTAAATGACACAAAGAGTATCAACGTCCTTATTTAGGGATTTATTATCAAGCGGTGTATGGAAGAGAATGCATTGTTACAATATCAGACAAGAGGTTAGGACAGTGTGACGGACAGTGTGACCAACCACACTGGTCCGGCAAAACATTTCCCCATATTAGCTCAGAATAGTTACGGTAAACAGCGCACTTGGCCCCTTTCTGCAGCAGAACGCTTTTTTAACCTTTAGGGAGATTATCCCGCGATAACTCAATTTTCTGTATTTTGTTGCTTGGCCCCTTTCTGCCACAAGAGATTCAATTGATAGCTTCATAGTTACAGTTGTAATAATAACATTGAAACATAGTGAAAACATTTACATGTATAACAGGAGGAAAGGTTGTTTCAGATAAATTTCGTTTTCGGTGTTTTGTATGTGTTTAGTAATATTTAATTTAAACTTGACAAATCTTTTTACAGGTGTTCCTTAATGATAAAACGCCCCTCTTTTGATACTATTTATTATATTTTTCTTTCAGGCCTAGAACCGTTAAAAGTTTAATAATTTTCCGACGCTATTTATTTATCTAGAAAAATAAATTAATATCTATAAAAATATTGGTAAAAACCTTTATATAAGTTGCCAAAAGACTTAGAATTTGGTTCCCATACAATAACTATGAAGTATGACGTTTAAATAGGACACATTATGGTAGTATGGATAAAGTATGAATTAGTTTTTTTTAAACAATAAATTGTATTTAAAATTAAACATAAAATATCAGTAGATAACAAATATTTACACAATAAACCCTAATGGTGGTAGGCGTACGCAGGAGCAGCGTAATGAGCACCGGCTGACTTGTGCACAACAGCGTTAAACCCATTGTGAGGATCAGCTGTGTAGTCTACTGTACGTACACTGCCGTCGGGTTCCACGAGGCTGTAGCTCCCTTGGACGACGTCTCCGTCGCGGCTCTCGTGTTGGCTCTTCACGTCACCAGTGTGGGCGTCCTTGATGTCGTATGCGTAGCTGTACTGAGGGTGGGGGTCGTACTCGTCCACAACGGCTGCCTTGGCAGCGTAAGCTGGAGCTGCGTGGTACGCCAAGGGTGCGTGGTATGCTGGGGCTAACGCGTACGCCGCTGCCATTAGCGAGGTGAATACTAAAATCTGAAATATTTATTACTTTCAAACATCATCCTAATAACATCTTAAACATGTAAATCTAATAGTTAGCATACGTTTCACAGAAGTTGTTTTCATATAATGCATCTACTAGTTGTTCTATTTTTAACTATATATATGCTATTGTTTACGACGATTCGAATAAAAAACAATGAATATAAACAAAAAAAGTTTTCAAAGTCAGATCCTACTTGGCCGACAAAGAAAAGTTTTATTCCAGTTACTTTTTAATAAATAATTAATATTAGTATAATTCAAGTTACATAACCTAAGCGGTAAACCAGATGCTCCAGCATATCACATAAAACAATAAATCAGATATTTTATGAAATCCTATGTTGTCTTATTTTAATCCAAATGGGACGTAATAACTATATTGGATATTTTTGCTCCTTTTTGTGAAAAGTTTTTCTCTCACACAAAACTAATATGTATTAATTTAATTAATGAATTAATATATGAAATAAACTGTATTAACATCGTGTTATCCACTACAAGTTTAAACAAAATGTATTTGAACTTTAGTGTATGAGTAAAAAGTATTTTAAATATTTGAACAATGTATATATGAGTGTTAACAAATATTAAGAATAATAGAAGTGTAATAGAAGCAATTGAATCATTAACAAAATATTCTAGATTATATTCTGTAATTATATACGTAAATATACTTTGCTGTTTAGACTAATGTTGATGTGACGAACAGAAATACAGTATTTGAATATATAATTACGCAAAGAACTGGAAATATCTAAACCATGGTCTCCAAACTAAGAGCCAGCTAATGGCTAATTGTTGTGATAAGTCGCATAATAACCAGAATTATAATACTTCGGTTTGATTTACTTCCTATATAGAGGTTCATGGCAAGTATAATACGCAGAAAAGTTAACTTAGGCGCAATAACTAACAAATAATAGGAATTAATTAAATTGACATAATAAATATATGTAAACGTTATAACATGTATAATACCAATGAGATTTATGTAGTTGGGATTTTCCCATCGTTTGTAGTTGTGGTCCAATTTTACTTGTACCAATTATTAAGAAATATTTAAAATGCGCATCGGTCGACTTAGATCTGTTAATATTCTTTACGTACTTAATTTTGGAGAAAGTTTTCTCTCAGAAGTAAGTAGTACAAAATACCGAAAACAGCCCGCGAGCCATATAATGCAAAGTATCAAATTGTGTCAGTGGAAGACACTTGGTACCTTACCTGTTTCCACGAGTAATCAATGGTCGTAGCAATACAGTACAATAAAATAGGGGCTGAACCTGCGAATTCGCAAGCTATTCGTTCACGGTGCGTACTCGGCGACTAGTCGAGATCTGTAAAGTATAGATAGGGTCTACTGGCAGGAAATTAAAACTGTGTTTGCCTTTGAATTAACTAAAGTAATCTGTATGCCCCCAAAACTGAAAAATTCGGAGTCCTCTGACGTATTTGTGGGAGTGTAACTGAATGTCTGTGTGCATACTTTAAAATTATGTGTGAGAAATGTGTTTATTAATGTATTTTAAATACTGGAATACAAATGTAATTAGGCATATATTGTGTTTTTTTATTAAAAAATGTAATTAGTAAAATTTTAAAAAGTGAAAAAAAATTAACCCTACCATGTTTTCAAAAGTGTACGTAATTTGTACCATGGCAGTTTATCAGTGCATGAAAATGTACACATTGCAAGTAAACACAATATCAACTAGTGTAATGCGTCACTAACGGATGACGTCATCTTCGACGAAACTAGTCTATTGAATAATAATAGTGATAACTAATATTTGTTTCAATATTTGGACAAATATCAACTCAAATATATTGAGCAATATTAACAGTATATAATTACAAATTATTGTTTTAATAAATTTAAAACTTTATGAAATTATTGTTGTAATAAATTTAAAACTTTATGAAATTACTGTTTTTTTTAATGAATCGGGGTTTAGTTAAGCTGAAATTAAATTGCTCGTACGTATGTAGGGTATTTATTTAAAGTTTATCGGTTCCCAATGGTTTAAAATACCTACACATTTAAAACAAAATATTCTCACATATTGAATGGTGTTAAATCATAACACTATCTTGGCAACTGCTTACCTTGGCAGACATGTCTAGTCCAATGATTGCTTGAATAATGACACTGATTTATGCGGGGCTCACGGCTTAAATACACTGGCCAACCCGCTCCCAGTCAAATATTTTCCTTTTTGCATGAACCAATCTGCCAAGCCCCTTTCACTTTCTTCTGATAGATTCTGATGGTAGCGCTATTAATTCATTAAAATATTCAAAACGCTGTAATTAGGTAATAAGAGCCGTTTTAATTGCTCAAAAAACCTTCAATCCCAAGTAGATGTTTTTACACAGAAGCCATTTAATAAATGCCATTATTTACATTAAACGATAACATTTTGTTTGGCATAAAATTTACTCAATAAATGCAACAGGTTGTCTATAATGGATACAAAGCTAAAGCATGTTACAGAAATAACGAGTAATATAAATTTAAAGATTTTAAATTCAATTCCTATTTGGGGAAAATTTTATTTTAGTTACTTTCTATTAAATAATTACAATTAATATAAAAATACTAGCATATTATATGTGTTAATACAGCTGTTCTACAACATTACCTGTAACGTAAAATCAGCGGTTTTATAAAATCGTATATCACTTATTTTGATGTGACGAAATAACTATATTGCATACATTGCCCCTATGTAATGTAAAAATAAAATTAATTCATTAATAAATTTAATTAATGAATTAATGTTTGAAAAATTTGTATTAACAGCAAGAGTCATCCATTACAAGTTTTAAAAAATCTATTTAAACTTGAATGGATGAATAAAAAGTATTTTATTAACGATTGAGAAAAACCCCTGAAAATTTTATTCTCAGATTGTCTGAAGCAAGCCATACACTGTGTGAATAAATATTTTGGAGAAGTCTCACAATTGAAATTGGTTTTATCCAAGTAACTACCTTCGGCTACTACTATAAACAAACATCTCAACTTTAGTCGTTAGATGTTTCCAAAAAAATAACATTAATGGAAAATATTCCTTGAAACTTTAATCAGATTAAACGAATATGTAAATATTATTCAAACATTTTATATACATAGAGTTTGGCGTGGATTTTATTGGTTAGCATCAATGAAACTATTCCAATCATAGCAATGTAATTATGATATTGTAAGAAGACTTAGCTACTGACAATCAATTGCATTTTTATTATATTATAAAGGTATCCATTCGGAAAAAACGACAAACACTATAATATAAATTGTTCCTTTATTAACAAAATTTAAATATAACGTCTTTTATAAATAAGTCTTTTAGTGTATGCCTAATGGTGGAAGGCGTAAGCTGGAGCAGGAGCTGCGTAATGAACAGGAGTGGCAGCAGCAACAGGAGCATGGCCAACTGCTACAGGGTGGCCGGCAGGCTCCTTATGCACGACGGCATTGAATCCGTTCTGAGGATCGGCCGTGTACTCCACGGTGCGGCGGCTGCCATCGGGTTCCACCAGGCTGTAGGCGCCTTGAACAACATCTCCGTCGCGGCTCTCGTGTTGGCTCTTTACGTCGCCGGTAGTAGCGTCTTGGATGTCGTACGAGAAGCTGTACTGCGGATGTGGATCGTATTCATCGACGACGCCAGCCTTTGTAGCTACTGCAGCTCCGCCGTGATATGCAGGGGATGCTAACAGGGGTGCGTGGTAGGCCGGGGCGTGGTAAGCAGGGGCTGCAACTGCGACGGGAGCGTGGTATGCAGGAGCAGCGACTGCGACGGGGGCGTGGTAGGCTGGACTAGTGACTGCAAAGGGGGCGTGGTAAGCAGGAGAAGCGACTGCGACGGGGGCGTGGTAAGCAGGAGCTGGTATAACCCCGGCGTGAGCCATTGCTACCATAGCAATAAATACGAGAATCTACAAATAATAATAGTTATTATTTACCTCACATTATCATAATGTATATTATTTTTATTAAATTAAAAACTAGTTCTATTATTTATCCACCCTCATATGCTTTAAGATAAGTTTTGTGAATGTCAAAAACCTAATGACGTACAAAACAACCTTTTATAGTTGTTTTACTGTTCTCGACTTTTCGACCGAAACAGTCCTTATCAAGACTATAAACCTACTGGATAAATTGTTAATCCATAAATAACTTAGTAAAAAGTAAATACAAATGAATAATGAAACATTAAGTTTGATTTGCATTTATAATTTAACATGACTGTACTACATTATTTTAGTAAAATACAAAGCAGTCTTGGCAAGGACCGTGAGTGTACCGTGCTGGTCGAAGAGTTTCCTATCACTTTACAATCCATCAGGGTTTTATTATTGTATTCCTTATATATTACAATTACTTAATTATATATTTTAATTGCCAATTTATTAAAATTATCTGAAAACACTCATCAAATTTTGTATATCAAATTCCATACGTGTGTTTTAAGTTTGCTAGATTCTGGGTCGTACACATTATTGTAATTTTATATAGTTTAAAATTGTTTTAAGTAATATATTTGAATGGCTTTATATTGCTTTTGAAGGAAATGAGCTGCAGGTATAACGTCACTATGCTATCAACAGCGAAATGTTCATGAACATGCTATAAACCTTAGTTTTACTTGTATCTAAATGTTTTCATTATTTACATCGTAACATGCGCTGTCGTTCTTCAACTACTGACTTATTGTAAAACATATTTCCGCCGCTCAGAGCAGTAGTTGTTGCGTAGTTGGTTACTGATTCATAATTGCAATTTTAGTTTAAAACTGTGAAAAATGTTCCAGATTAGTCTAACGAAATAGTAATACGTCTAACAGATTATTTTGTGACGGTTTTTGTCACATTCGAGTAATTTCAAATAAAATGTAGGAACTTTTTTAGAATAGTCAAAACCTCAACATAGAGTCTTTCTACAAAATCCTTACAAGAACTAAAATTATTTACCACGACAATATGTTGAAAACAGTTACGTTGTTTTTTTTAAATATATCTAAAAAGGCTTATTACTTTTTAATATACTAGAAGGTTTTTGAAGAAAAATGCAATTATGAGTTGATAAAAAAAAATGTAACTACTCTAATTTTGTGAATTTCTAATATTAAGGGCAAAAATATGTGTAGTTAATTTTTGTTATAGGAGTTATTACTATTCTATACATACTATAAGTAGGGATAAAAAAAAACATTGATCCATTGACCGTTAAGATATATTATAACACCTTCATCCTCATATGTGTGTATATATATATATATATATATATATATATATATATATATATATATATATATATTAAATATGGTGATATGTTTTCTTGTAATATAGTTAATAAATTACAAAGAATAAATATATATAGAATATATATATATATATTATTATAATAATTATTATAATAATATTATATATTATATAGAATATTACAAAGAATAAATTTTTACTTCTTTACAAAGAATTTTGTAAAAGTATTTTATTAGATATTTATTTTCCTGAAGATGCTGATACTATTTTATCGGCGAAAAGCTTTGAATAAATATATTCATTAAAAGTATTCTTGTTTATGAAATATTTTTAATTTATTAATTATATATATATATATATATATATATATATATATATAACAACATAGGTTATTCAAATACAAGAATATTATTTATTTAAATTGAAAGCTTTTAGTTGGTAAACAGCACTTTGAATATAAATAAATAATATTGTTGCATTTGAATTACATATGTTGTTTTGAATTATTAAACAAGAAAACATATTCTCTCTCTCTCTCTCTCTCTCTCTCTCTCTCTATATATATATATATATATATATATATATATATATATATATATATATATATATATAAAGAACTAAGTCAAAATAAAAATACAAGCATTATAATTGAATTTACAATTATGATGCTATGTTGATGATGTTGGTACTGTTAGCCAACGAAAAGCTTTGAATTGTAAATTCAATTATAATTCTTGTATTTGTATTTTGACTTAGTTCTTTATTAATACACAAGAATACATATTGCGATATTTATATATATATATATATATATATATATATATATATATATATATATATATATAAAGAACTAAGTCAAAATAAAAATACAAGCATTATAATTGAATTTACAATTATGATGCTATGTTGATGATGTTGGTACTGTTAGCCAACGAAAAGCTTTGAATTGTAAATTCAATTATAATTCTTGTATTTGTATTTTGACTTAGTTCTTTATTAATACACAAGAATACATATTGCGATATATATATATATATATATATATATATCTTTAAAAAACATATACATATTTACGTATGATACAATACGTATGATTGTGTGCGCTTGTGTGTGCGTCAAATCCCGTAAACATTTGTGATGAAAAAAATTATTTTTAATTCAGTAAAATAAAATATTATTAAACACTGAAGAATATCGCCTATTGCGACCGAAACCTTATGTCAGAAAGTATTTCATACATTTACGTAAATATAAGACCATCAGCCCTGATTTAGTTCTAAATAAAGGATAAGAATATTACATTTAACAGTTCTCCTTAAATAATATTATCTCATTTTCTCTGTGTTTTTTTTTCGTATTATATTATTTCGTATAGTAACACTATCTTTTTCTTTAAACTTAAATATTTTAGGTATAAGCATTTTTAAAACAAATCCTTAATAAAAGTTCAGAAATTTAATGAACTGCAAAAGAATATATCAAATATTATTTATTAAATTTATTTCTTCTATTGTCAAAATATCCTATTTTACTGTCGTTTATTATAAATAATAGTTAATATAGTTGTGTATATTTTATTAGAGTCCTAAACCGATATATAGGTGTCAGATTCATTCCGTTATAAACCGTTAGCGAACATCATCCGCCGAATGTATATAATCGACATTTAATGCAATTTTAAGTTAAAAATTGTGAATGAGTCACTCTTCCAGTATGCCAGTTATAAAATATTTGTTCTAAAATAAGGTTAAGAAAAGGGTTGCAAATATAAAGGAATATCGTTAAATGTCGTATGTTATGTTTAAGTGAAACCGGAATAGCGATAGAGGTGTTATCCTATATATATATATATATATATATATATATATATATATATATATATATATATATATATATAGTAAGTGGTTTTAACGCTCACTTCTAGCTCACTTCGGTAGATCCATTGTGGGAACATGTACAAGCAACATTAGTTCAAACTAATTGAAACTTCATTACCATTGAGACGGTCCAACGGTTATTATCTAACTTATAAAACTGCCTGAAAGTTTGTCGACAAAAGCATTTAAGAGTATACTATGAAGGAGCAGTAGGCTACTTGACGAATACAATACCAGAAAGCAACAGTATCATCTCACTAAACACAATACACTTCCATAACACACAGCACTATTACCTTGAACGCCATGGCAGAGTGTTCCGGAGTAAATTCTTTGAATGGTATTGTTCGTTGTTTGGCCGTGTGTTTAAATAGATGAACGATCGTTTACCCCCTTCCCTCGGCTGTCGCTGGATCCACGAATAACCCCCTCCCATCCGGGTAACACCCAGTATTTCATCTTCCCCAAGACACTGGTTTCTGTGTCAAGCCGGTCTACATCCACGCTCATCTCGTAGCTTAGCCTCGCCATTATGATACTAGGCCTCTAACAATGCTCGATTCTTTTGCAATAGGCATTCTGTAGGCCGTTAATTACCGCCCATGTAATTGTAGTCTTATATACTTGTTGATCCATTTAGTCAAGTCTGCGAGTGTGGCTCATGGGTTATTTATGTGTGGTGAATTGAATATGGAAGCCTATTTAATTGTGCAATGCGGTTGCATCATCACGGACGATAGACGAATAAATGAACTATCACACTAACCGGGTATTTGGTTTATATAAGGAACATATTGTGTTCAGTACATGTTCCACTTCCTGAGTAGTTCGAGTAGATTAGAAATGTAATAACTTGATCATTTTATAGTTTTTACAACAGTTACATATATTTATGCGTATTTAAACACTCGTATAGATTATTCTATGAATGAAAATGCAATTGGTAACTGAGTCAACAATATTTGTTTATTTTAAAACTGCAAGTTTCGGCATCTATTTGTTACCCTTATCAAGCTCGAAACCAGATTACAATGTTTTTAGATTGCGTATGCAGTAAAGTAATTACGATTACAATTTTAGTATTTGTAATGGAATAGATTCAATTACAATATTTATGTTTGTGTATGTAGTATTGTGCACGCGTATGAATGAAAATGCGTTTGATTAATAATTGTAATTAGTACTGTTTACGCAATTTAAAAACATTGTAATATAGTTTCAGGGTTGGTAAGAGCGACGAATTATTTACCGAAACGTTGGTAATTTAAAGCAAATTGTTGAGCCTGTTATTCACATTTCCATTAATATCGACTTATATTACTTGTTTATAAAGACGGTAAAACTCTAGTATTGAACAATAATTCGTTAAATGACGTCATGTAATATTATTTATCAACGTAATTTAGAAGATAAGATTTAAACGTATGATGGTTTCTTCCTCAAGTTATTATCAAGACTATTAGCCAGAGTCATCTCTGACTTTATCTACTAAAACCTTAGTGTCTACAGTTACGCGTCAACACTTTTTGTGTATATTTCAGCTATTTACAACCTTTTACATGTTTTTGAAGGATATACGTGAGACCTGAAATGTTTAATGCTAGGTTCTGTTTGGTTGACCTTGTATTCTTAGGTAAGTACTGACGTGCAGGTTTTTACATTGAGTAAAGGAACAGGACCGCAATATGGTCAGCACGACTTAACGCTCCATCAAACTTCCGAGGTTTGCGACATGACGGATCCACGATTCCTCCAAACCCATCGACGTTTAAGGCAGTGAATTATGTTGGCTATGAATTGCCAGTTTCTACTTCTTCTACTAATGTATTTGGGTGTATTTAAAAAGAATTAATTTTCGTGGCCAAATGATCCTTAAACGTCGATAAAAACTGGGTTTTTTAAATTCCATCGTATTCGAAATCGTTTCTTGTATATTTTCCCATCTTTTAATTTGCCTTAAAGCCAGGCATAAAATCGTGTGTTATTAAACTTTCCCTAAAACCTTATTTCTTCGTTATTTACGAAAAGCCTTTTTTGTAGGTTTGTACATAAGTTCTATATAAACAGACCTAACCTAACCTAAACTAGCTTAACCTAACCTGTTATAACAGTTTGATATACGGATCGTAAATTTTGAGTCATTTTAATCCTAAGAAACCGAACAAATTGTTAAAATTTACTTCTTTGTTGTTCCCTCTGAGGGTGAATGCTTTTTAGTCTAAATGTGCGCAAGGTTAATTAAACCTGTTGTGGATAGTAACCTTTTGTTCGTCTGCAGGTTTACCAAGTGTTTTTTAATTGAAGCGTTTAAAACATTTCCTTTCAAACATCAGGAATGGGCTCCTACTAGCATTAATATAAATATTTCGGTAGTAATAGTGTTAGTGTAAAAGTGGTAACTTTAGGTCATGCGACAAAATCCTGCTTTAGTTTTATACGTTTTACTTGAATCAATTTTTGAGGTTATAAACTATATGGGCTATATATTGTTCGCTGTAGATTTAACTTTGTTTTTACTGGTGTATTGTTGATATATCTAACAGTCCATGTGGTAATAAATAATTAGTACTAATGGTAGTGGATTATTATATTATATACTATTATATTAATCCTTTATGATTCTTTCGTCCTAAAAGGTTTTTACTTGTCCGTACATTTTTTTAATGTGTAGCTTAGCACTAGTATTCTTAAAAATAATAAATCCAATTGCCTAATTAATACGTAATATAAAAACGTTTATAATATGTCAATTCCTACTTAGGTCAACAAAAATTTTTTTTTTTAGTTTCGTTTTATTTTATAATTACAATTAATATAAATATGTATATACGTACGCCAGAATAACAATTTTAAGTGGCAAAATAGAAAGCGAATCTCCTAGAAATTTCCCATTTTCCTTTCTATGTATAATGTTTGACTATTATTTTTGTTTGTTACTATTTATAAGCTTTATTTTTTTATCGCTTGCATTGTCTTGTATTTTCTTTTCTCTGTCCTTCCGTATTGACCGTTTATGAAGCAAGGTTCGATACCGTTAGTTCAGTTTTGTTTGTTTATTTGATTTTTTTCATTCATTTTTAATCATAGGGAATTACTTATGATAAAGTGTGGCAACAATTAAAGTTGTAGAATGGAAGTTTCGATGACGACCAGATGGGAGCAAAAAAAAAATCATACACTTTTTTGAGAAATGCACTTCTAGCAATGGGAAAGTTGGCTCAGTCCCAAAAGCTTTAGACTTTGAACTTGAACATATTCAGTTCGAATCTGACCTAGATATCGAATATTTTTATAAATTAATTATTGAATAAATATTTGACAGTAATGTAATAACATCAATTGTCACCAACTAAAAGTTATAATTAATGAATTTGAACGTGATTGGATGAATAAACGTACTTTATCAACGATTGAAAATTTGTACAAGATATATATATATAGGATATCATCAAATTGACGCTACCAGTTATTTTTGAAACTTTAAAACTTACAACAATTTCCCCAATTTGTTACAAATACAAGTATATACACTATATAACTAATATTTCAAGAAATATATTTTAATGAGTTCAGATTAATTTTAAACAATTTTAAGTTTTCAAGATAAATGATGTATACATTTTGTAAGAATTGATACAAACAATCGTATGAATAAATACCGTTAGAGTAATTACATTTTAACGGTGTTTCTGGGAACAATAGCCAGCGTGAAATGGAATTATTCATTCACCAGACAGCCTTCACACCCTGCTGACAATCAGGTGGGCGCTGTGTCGTAATACACTTCACTTTCAGTCTATATCGGCTTCTTCCTTCCACCAAGTCTCCCTCCAGCGGTGCAATCTGCATATAAAAACGGTGCAATAGTATTTCTTAATCACGTCTCCTTAGCTTATCTTCCGAAGCGTCTTGTATTCGTTTTGCCAACCTAACAGATGCTGGAACAATTTATCTGTTACGTAATCACAACTGTTTTAGGGAATAAATGCACTTTAATGTTCGTTATTTTTAAACATATTTATTTTGTAAATGGCTCAACCTGTGTTTAGTCAAATGAATATTGCTATGGCAACAGTAGTATCTATGTGTGACGTATCCGTGACTAATATTATTGTAACCCCCGAGTTCGCTCTTACCGAGAGCAAGATGTTATAAATCTTCTTCAAATTTTCAGTCGTTAATAAATTTCTTTTTATTACGTTCAAATACATTTTTTTTCAAATAATAATTTATTAATTGAATAATGATTAACTAATTTTACTTCTATGTGGCATAAACACATTTCACAAAAGAGGCAAGGTATGCAATATTTTTTTCCTGTCTTAAATCAAGTGATAAAATATGACTTAATAAAACAGCTGATATTATGTTATAGGTTATGTCATAGAACTTTGTTTTAACGCATATGTTATGTAACTTTATTTGTAATAACTGTAATTATTCAATAAAACTGAAATTATCTAAGAATAGTTTTGTTAACCTAGCGTTAAAAAATGTTTCTTTACATTACATGCTTTGAACGAAGATAGCTTACAATACAAAAAGCTTCATTGTTTTACTCAGAATTTAGTTGAAACCAAAGGAAATGTCTTTTAAACATTTTAACAAATAAGTTAATTTCGGGTTTTTCGATCAATCTTTTTATAAAATCATAAGTTTACATTGGTGTGATTTAAAAACGTTAGTTGTTAAACGTGCTTCTGAATTTTCACAACTACTTGACTTTCAAATATGCACTAAATCGCAATGCCTTGAGACTACGAACCTTGTATCACGAAGTTATGCTCATTCATAAAAAAATAATTGTCGAAATAAGTAATATGTTTTTTTCATTGGCAATCAATTTTATACGCTACGATATTTCTCTTAGTTTTTTTTATTGTTTAATGATATTGCATGGAGGCACATTAAAATGAGTTACTCTTTTTTATCAAGTTGGTTTTTATTAATAACCTAAACAAATAATTATTACATTTAGTTCACAAACATTGCATCATATAGTGCACAGTTTGCACTTATAAATTAAAATTCTCTATTTTCCAACTTCTTCCTCGATCTCATACAATGTCTTCTAAAGCCACTTGATAAAAAAATAATGAAAGTATAAAACTAAATTTTATTTACAAAATTTGAACAATAGGCCCCAGGACTCAATCTAACCGTGGTAACCGAAGGCGGGTGCAGCGTGAGCAACAGGAAGTGCAACTTTAGCAACTACCGGGACTGGAGCAGGAGCAGGGTGCGCGCCTGGTTCCTTGTGGACGACTGCGTTGAACCCGTTGTGAGGATCGGCCGTGTACTCGACAATCCTCTTGGAACCGTCAGGCTCGACTAGGCTGTAGATGCCGTGGACTACGTCTCCTTCCCTGCTCTCAGACTGGCTCTTCACGTCACCGGTGTGGGCATCGTGTACGTCGTAGTTGAAGGTGTAATGAGGGTTGGGGTCGTACGGTTCTACTCTTGGTGCCGGGGCGTGTGCTACCACGGCGGGGGCGTGGTAAGCAGGCGCGGCTACTACAGCGGGGGCGTGGTAAGCAGGGGCTGCGACAACAGCAGGGACAGCACGTACTGCTGGAGCGGAATAGCTTACTGCTGCGGGCGCAGCAAGGTAGCCTGCGTTTGCTGCTGCTGCAAGAACGGTGAGGATGAGTAACTGCAACACAAACCAATTCTTAAATAAGCATTTCTTTTTCCTCATGAGAAATACATTAAAACGGGATTATTATCTTACATTATCTAGTGTCAATAATTATAATATATTGGTTATTTTATCAATTTTATTATTTTATATTATATTGACATTTTATATTGTGTTATTTATATATAATGTTTTCAATCCTCACGATAACCTGGACTATTATTCACAACTCACTCTATTTGCTCTTAGGCAGAACTGATTCAGCTTCATCTTAAACCATTAAACAAATCTTACAGTGTTTATCTATATTACTTTGATTTATTTTATTCCAGGAATAAAGCTTAACAATGATATCGAAACAGACCCTCTATAGGTTTACTGCTACACAATTTCAGTAGCAGTAAAAAAAACTAGAGGAGACTTATTTATTAATAATTCATAAACGTAAAACATTTTGAAAATAACACACTTATTGTATCATTTATAACAATGTTAATCCCTGTATTACAGCCTTTGTATTTTACGGCATTTGAATCTCAAATCAAATTATCAGGCTATATAACCTAACAAATATTATGTATTTAATCTAATTACTGTCTTAAAATTAGGCTAGTGAATAATATACCATTTCTAGCCTCCATTGAAGTTTCCCACTGCTGTACAGTGTTGTGTGCCTTACCTTACAAGCCATGTCGACTGATTGAAAGACAAACTAGAACTCATTCCGTCCCACCGTTGGAATCTTTTTAAATGCTCAACTTTTGTCATATATTGTAATTACACTCCCTCTAAACATTGACCGCTATACCTGAGTTGGCCTTTCACTGACAACGCCTATCTCCCCCCGCTGAACTTGCGTTTCGATCTAGATTTGTTTTTGTCTTTTGTTTTTGTCCCGGTTGGAAACCCAGGACAGTTGGAATATCTGCTTCTGTTTCACTAGAAACTGTTACACACACCTGCGGTTAGTGTAATGCTAACATGTGGTCCGGTCACTTTCGATTACTGACTTCACCGTAATTCGATTATTTTATTTACGTACTCAGTGTTGTACAGTTTGATTGTGTTGTATGTAATTAATCGGGCAATTTCAAGTGTCGCTATGTGAAACTAACTGTAGAAACATTACAGTAGTTTGGAGTTGAGAAGTTAATAACCTTTAATATATTTTCTGAAATTAGACTATATTACATAAGAACGTTTTCTTATATATTTAAAATGAAATTAATATAAACTTTGAAATTGTGCACAAACTATATTTTTAAAGTATTTTTAAAACTTTGCTGACCAACCGTTGCTAGCTTTAGATCTTGATACCAAGAAAGTTAAGTATAGCAAACGGTTGTAACAGAAAACCATTAAACTTTTGCATATTTTTTCGTAAACATAATTCTCAAAATATACCCTCATTGTTATGAACAGTATAATGTTTTCATTCTCGTATTTCGGAATTTTTATTTACATAACTTGTATTGAATTACATTTTACAGAATTAAAATTTTATAGATCTATTGAGGTTTGTGTATTAGTTTATGTACATTGCTTCATCAATCCTGTTTTTAAGTGGCTCAGGTCGTAAACTTTGTGTGAATAAACCCCCACAAGAAAAAATCCCAAGGCGTCAAGTTTGGACTCCTTGGAGGCGGTACACTTAGTTTGCCGGTTGATTTCTGTTTCTTAACTGATCCAGTTCTTCGAATTGTTTAAACCAACGTGTTATGTTATTTTTGTGTGGCGGATCTCTTCCAAATTCACGTCGGAGCGCTCGTTGAACTAAAACTACGGATTGTAATTCAGCCATTAATAAAACACATTTTACTTTATCTTTATCCGGGAACATAGCTCCCTAAACTCAACGCGACAACAATACAAGAATTGATATTGAGGTTAGACCAGAACTTATGGATTTCAAAGACACCAATATAACGTTTAGAAATTTCCCTACAATCTTTCTACGAATTACTGTAATCTCACCATTCTTTTATGATAACCCTGTATTTCATCAATGTATGAAAACAGACTTACGTACTTGCAACTGTTAACGTTTCGGGACTTGTATTTTTGGACATTTTTATAAGTACTACTTTTATACAAGTTATACAATTCTACCGTGCTGAACTTTATCCCCAACTCAGATATTTTTTGAGGTCATCAAATATTCTATAACTGTTTCAATAGGCCTATTTTACCGTATTTCGTAATACAGCACAACTGTTTGTTATTCAACTATTCTTTGAGATTAGCTTGTGAGGTTATGTTAAAATAAATAAAAGACATACACAAAACTCACAAATAAATCATTTATTGACTCATACGCGTTTCAATGACGAAGTCATCATCAGTGAGTGTTGCTACTACAAACTCTAACTTACAACAGTGAGTTTGTAGTATGCAACACTCACTGATGATGATTTCTTTGTCATTGAAAATCGTATGAGTCAATAAATGATTAAGTTGTGAGTTTTGTGTATGTCTTTTATTTGTGTTGTTGTTTATCGTTTTCAGGATATATGCTCGTGTTTATGGTTTTTTTCATTTTTAGAATAGATTGCTTAGGACAAGAAAGAAAAGCCATCAACAAATAGCGCATGTTTTAAACGTCTTACGGAATTATTATGGGGATAAATATTCTCTAAAAATAAATCTGAATATTTCAGTGGTTAAATATTCAAATAACCAGAAAGTGTGTATCTTTATAAAAAAAAAAGTTAATTGCAAATCTTTAGTGTTTTTACGCTCACCGTGTTTGTAGTTTAAAAGTTTGAACATAATGCATCTTTTAATAGGAAATGCAAACATTTAAACTGTTCTTTTATTGTCATGTTTGAGAAAGAATTTGGTTTATACTGAATGCAGTACGAATAGTGGCATTCTTACTGGTATCTTTGCAGGTGTCACAGCTACAACTCCAGATATAGGTAAACTGCATGTCTATTACAGTCATTGTTTTCATGGCATGTGTTGAAAGGCGTGTGTGGTCGTAGAGGTTTTATGAGACATGCAAGAAAATTGTGTACTTAGGACAATATCCAAAAATATTTAATTCAGTGCACTAAAGCACTTGTATTCGATCTACCTGTGTCTATGACATAATTCTGTTAATACGTTATATTATGCAGAAATATGTATGTAGACCTTGAAATTAAGTAGCTCGGGAAGAAATGGAAACAAAGACAATACAAAATCTAATTTCACCTTTAATCTTCAAAAACACGCAGGAATTGGTTGTTTAAACTTTCACACAGTTGCATGCAGCTATTTCCCTCTTCGTTCTGAAGCCATGTTGCGAAATATAAACGTTTGGGTGTAGATGGTCTCATATGTATTCGTTAGATTCGACTTACTGTGTTTAATCATCGAACCCCTACAACGCATCTCTTTATTTACTTTCAAAACGTATTTAATATATGTATATAGTTGTTACGTAAGCATTTTAAATGTCTAAACGTACATTATGTAACAGCCAGTATTTTTGATCACATAAAGGGTCCAGCAAATGACAGATACACATACATGAGAAGTATGCTACAATAGTCTTACATTGTTTGAAACAAAAACAATTTTATTTAAAAAAAAAACAAAAGAGTTTTATTTCTTGTTTTTGTAAACAGATATTTTCTAGATTTATAGTAACACAAATTTTGTAATGTTTGAAAAAACATTTTAAAAATAAAATAATATTTACATTTTATTTGGTTTTCTTAAACAACATGCATATTGTCCTTGAAACTGATTTTATAATAACCGGACAAAATGAGAGTTATATCAACTGGAAGGGCGATGAATTCAAGTTAACTAGTACAGACGACACGTTTCGACGCCCTTGTCGTGGCCGATCGTTGAACTTTATCGACAGCATTTCAATGATTGACCTTGTTTTTTTTCTTCTAGGAAATTCTTCCCCGTCCTTGACCTCGTTTTGCCGCCGACTATCCCTTGCCTTTTCCAACAACTGCGGTGTTTGTTACATTGGCTCTGCTTCACTAGATAAGTCAATGTATAGAGTCTCCAACCCTCGTATAAGTATACGAGCAACATTGCATCCAGAACACTGAATAATCCCAACTCTATGCACTTTTTCATGTATATTCGAATCATGCATTTCTCCTGTGATTGCACGCCCGCGTTCACATATATATTGAGAACTATCCTATATTTATATATTGCTTCAGGTCTGATACATTGTATTTGCACGCTTACCAACTTTTAATTGAGCGAATAATTTTTTGGAAGTAGTATATTTCATTAGTTTTCAATTACTTCTATTAGTTCACACTCTCCTTATATAAATATATCATTTTCAAATTTTTAATCGTTAGAAAATACGTTTAACACATTCACTCATGTTGAAATACATTTTTTTTAAAAATTTGTAAATGACTCTTAATGTTAATACAGTTTTTTTACAAATATTAATTCCTTTATTAAATTTAATGAATTAGTTTTAGCTTTATATGGGAGAAAACTTTTCACAAAAGCGGCTAGGTATGCAATATAGTTATTTCGTCCCATTTAACGTAAAATAGGCGTGCAGCTCACCCCCGATTTTAGCGTCGAAGTGGCAAGGTCGTCATTACCGGATCAAACTAATTTTAATCGAAAGTATATGACTTGAGAATTTTTCTGTACAAAGTTACCGCAAATTACCCCATCGGAACATATTTAAAATAACGAAAGTTGTCATTTTTTATATTTTCTAAATTTAGTGAAATTTTAAGTTTAACCTGTCATATCTCGGCTGTTTTGGGGTATAATAGTTTGAAATTTTGACTGGAACATTTTTTGATAATGTAATAAATGATGGTATAAGTTAGAAATAATAATATTCAACCACAACAAAATTACGGATTTGTTTGTAATTTTCAGTAATTTATAGGCACTTTTTTTAATATTAAAAAGTTGTGTTACAAACTTTAGAATTTTAATACTTTATAAATTGTGCATTATTGTTGATAACCTAAAGTTATTTTTTGGAAAGTTTTGCGATTTTATATAATTTCGTTAAAAAGTTGTAACGATTTAAATTTTGTGCGCACGTAAGCGACAGAATCCGCCTGTCTGATACGGTCACAAAAGCAGAGCATTTTATAATATCTTTCTGGCTTACATTATTATTATATTAAAACTTTAAATATATGTATTAATTAAAAATAATTAAGTTGAATAAATCATGATAAAGTTAATGTTGTCATCTTTATTCATTTTATTTCTTAATACAATTTAATTTTATTTAAATTTTTGAAACCAGTAATACGCACGCGGCATTCGCCGCTCTCGCTGACATGCACAAACAAGTTTGCTCTATGTATGAACAGTTGACGATTAAATCGCGAAATTTTGTAGTGTTATTATGCGTATGACATTAGGGCATTGTATATAAAACACAGGCAACGTCTCTCGAGAATATTTAAGAATATATAATTGTATATTGTGATTGTGAATTTTTCTTTCATACAGATTAGTAATTAAATAATATGGAGGTTATCTGTGAACTGTGTTTTTTTTTGCAATAAAGCATTATCAGGTGATGATTTTAAAGTAAATATAAAGTACGATTTTAAGGTATGATTTTAAAGTTAATTTTAAATTATTTTATTTAATAATATATAATTTTTATTAATAGTATTGTTTCACAATTTTAGGTTATATGTTATTAATTTTCACCTTGTAAAACAATTTCGTCAAAATTTTTATTATTAAAAAAATTATTGTATGTTTTCATTTAGAATATGTTAATTTTCTTAATAAAAATAAGTTACAGTAGACCTATTAATAGGTAAGATTATAAATTTTAGTTTCAAATGCCACTACAATGTTGTTTGTTGTTTATTTTTTCATTTGGTGTCTATCTTGTTCTTATTTACCGTGGATTAAAAGTAAAACAAATACGGTCTTTTGAGTAATCATCTATGCGTAGTTTTCCTTTCCCAGTTGTGTGTAGCAGTCTTTCATGTAAAAATAAGAACTTTGTGTTCGGAATACATTGAAACTGTATTTACTTCACTATTTCAAGGTACAACACAGCTGGCCTAGTGGATGATCATCCCATTATAAATCAAGGCCAGTTTTTATTTAGTCTTGTAATATTATGTTAATATACCAGAATATATAAAGGTAGTGAATAACGACTGTGATTGATGAAATTATTCATATTTTATTATAAAAGTGTATAAAAAGAATATGTACAAAGCTCTACTCACACCCTAACTGTATCCTTCTAGAGTAGTTGTATGGCAGTTTCATATTATATCAGATTCGTATAAATAGTAAGATATTTACAATCCAATTTTCCCTAAAATAATAGTTTAACCGTGGTAACCATAAGCTGGCGCAGGATATGCAGGGGCGGCAGCCGGTGCAGGGTGAGCACCAGGTGACTTCTTCACTACAGCGTTGAACCCGTTGTGAGGATCAGCTGTGTACTCTACGGTGCGTGTGGATCCGTCAGGCTCGACCAGGCTGTAGCTGCCGTGGACCACGTCTCCTTCCCTGCTCTCGGACTGGCTCTTGACGTCTCCGGTGTGGGCATCGTGTACGTTATAGTCGAAGGTGTAGTGCGGGTTGGGGTCGTATGGTTCAACGCGTGGGGCTGGAGCGTGCGCAGGGGCGACGTAAGGGCGGTAAGCGGGAGCAGGAGCAGGATATGCGGGGGCGACTACTGCAGGTGCGGCGTAAGGACGGTAAGCAGGCACAGCACGTACTGCTGGCGCGGAGTAGCTCACTGCCGCTGGATAGCCGGCGTTGGCCGCCGCTAACATCACTGCCAAAATGACCAGCTGAAACAAAACAAACTTTGTCAATAAAGTCGGAGACATTTAGAGACCTAAGACCTCATTGATTCTAAATTTCGCAGTTTTAGTGGATACCTTTTGCTTTCTGTTTAACATTTCATTCCCCAAATAGAAAAATAAATAATAGCTACACCAATAAGATTATAATATCTTATACAGCGATATCCCTCAGTAATGTTATGAACTTATAAGGCAATAATATAACTCGTTATTTCCTTATTCTTGTCAAAGCCTCGCGCTACTGATGGGATCTTTTTCAAAAATAAAACTGACAACACAAATTATCTATATCTCAAATAAATATAAAAAAATAACAGCCTGGATATAAAATAATAGACAAAAGTGATATATTTTGAAAGCATTGTGGGTGGTCGAAACGTTGACAAGAAGATCAATGGTTAAAATGTGTTTGCAATACTTTGGAGCCCTTATATTGTATGCCATTAGTTTACTATCGCACGATGTAGATAAAAGAAAACACTAACTCTGAAGTATTGCACATGATATTTTAAACTGGACGAATCTATAATGAGCGCTGCCTACTATATAGATTATATGCTTATACACTCGTTTTTGCTTTAGTTTTAGAAATTATTTAATAGAGCACAACCCACATTGCTTTAACATTAAATTCCTGTAAACATTAAACCTAGGTGAGTTTCATGCTGTGTAGGTATGGTTTCATACAACAGGTGTTTTAGTCACTCGTAGATATTGTATAACTTTCTGTGTTGTGTATTATTAAGTTGGATTATTATTATTATTATTAATTATCAATTATTGAAAATGTATATATTTCAACGAATTTTTCTAACGATTTCTATTAAACTTATTTCTAATAGTGTCAGACGGACACTCTCTCTTTCTCTCCCCCCCCTCTCTCTTTACATGTGTGTATAATTATGTTTGAAAAATTATATTTTTGATACAAAAACACCTGTTAGCGTCAGGCACTCTTTTAGAAATAAGTTTAATTAAAATCGTTTATTATTTTTATGACTTTTTAAAATATTTTAGAATGTTGAACTATATTTTTCGTTGAAGTTTCTACTTTTTTGTTAGTCCTACAATTTTCTTCAGTTAGGCCTCAGAGATTAGACTTCAAGCAACACTTAACTATAATTTTCATCATATATTATAAATTTACAAAACAAACAAATGTTCTGTTGTGGAAAAGTATTTAGCTTTCCTCACACAATGTTCTTTTTAAATGTTATTGTGTTTGTAAATGTAATGTTGGGGTGTGTTTAGAATTACAGTATCAGTTGAACAGACACGTGGTAGGTTTTAAAGATTATATGTAGACCTTGTGCAACTTATGTTGTCCTGTAATAAGAAATATACACCAAGCACCGCTTTTGATTTTTATCATTCTGATCGTAGTTAACTTGTGTTTGTTGTCCCTTAGAGTGTGAAGTGTCTACTGCTTCATTAATGCAAGCTCTACCTTATCCCCCTTCGTGTCCATAAATTTTATTTAAGTTTATTTTTTCGAATAGAAATAAATTTTTCAAACAAGTCTTTTTTGAAAATGGGTTCTTTTTATTGAAAAAATGAATGTAATATTTTTTTGTATTTTACGAAACTTTTATTAATATAAGTAGTAAATATAAACGTTATATTATATATAAATAATATTAAATAATATAAATATATATATATATATAACTGAAATTGATACTTTGCGTTATATAAATAATATTAAATAATATAAATATAAATATATATATATATATATATATATATATATATATATATATATATATATATATATATATAAAACTGAAATTGATACTTTGCTGAATTATTCTGGTTTATTTTGGTGAGAATATACAACGAAACATTAAGTACATTAATAATTTCGTGAAAAACAACTATTTTTCGTAATGCTTGAGGGAAACTCTTTAAGTAAATCGTAGTTAAAGTAGATATTTAGAAAATTAATTGGCCGCATTTATGTTTTTGCGTATATGTTCGTAATTATTATTTGAATGTAATAGTAATTCAAAGTTAAATATATTTATATTATTGTACCTATTTAATATATATATATATATATATATATGATTAAATCACTTAAATTAACTTTCTCTATAGGTTTTTGAAGAAATAATTATTTTATAGTTACACAATTCAATAACATTGGGTTGTTACGTCCTCTTATGTAATATTTACCTTCCACGCCATATCTGCTGATTGCAAAGCCAACAAGAACTGTAGCCGGAATAATCCCGGGGACGGCTTAAATACATAATGTACTTGTGGCACTTACCCTTCCCTAAAAACATTGACCGTTGCCTTCAGTGTCCTTTCACTCAGGCCGGCCAACGCCTACCTCCCTACCGCACTTGGTTTTGGTTCACTGCTCCAGTTTTCCGTGTTTACATACAGTTAGTCCGTTCGCCTCTGCTGGAATAACAAATGTAATTGTTTAGATTCCTGTAACGCAATGGATTGCTTGGAGTGTACACACTAGTTTAGTGTTCATTGCTATATTAGATTGTTACATATCAATAGTTTTTATTAGAAATAAGTAATATAAACAAAGATTGTTTAAAGTCAATTCCTACGTAGGTCAACAAGAAATATGATTTTAGTTACTTTTTATTAAATAATTAAAATAATTGTAAATTAAGTAACATAGCCTATCCGTTAAAGCAGCTGTTCTAACTCATAAGCTATAACATGAAATCAGCTGTTTTATGAAGCTATATGTTACCACTTATTGTAAGCCAAATGGGACGAAATAACTACACTGCATACCTTGCCCCCTTTTGTGTAAACACTTTTTGTATTATTGACCTAATTTTTATTAAATGTCTTTTTTCGTGTATTGTAACCTAACTCTACAACGTTTTAAAAATACACAGTTAGTTTATGCATCTTATTTTTGTTAAATGAGCGATATGAAGTGCCATAAAGCATTATGCCTGGGTCTCCTTGATGGCAGTAACAACTAGTTCCTGCAGTCGGCGATATCGCATATTAAACATGGACGTCAGTAATCTTCGTGACTTTAATGCGCTCCTTCACATGGGAAACAAAAAATAATATTAACAAGGCGAAAAAGTAAACAAATTTGTGCTAGTTATGCCAGCTGTTAAAAAGTACAACTATCTGAATAAATCGAAATTAACAATAACTTGAGCAGTCTATATCTAAGTGAGAGCCGGTATTCTGTGAAATCTGTGGCCGTTTAATTGTAGCAAAATAAACTTGCTCTCCAAACGTTTATATAAATATATGGTTTCTTTTGTTATTCTTGAATATGTGTTTTTTGAGTTATTAAACTATGAACAATTTCTACGGCCGCCATTATTAAACCGGGTGTTATTATATTCGACCTTTTCAAAAAATGATCTACTTTTGGATTGACTGAAATACGTGCAAAGCTTGGGTTGCATATCTTTATACGCATAAAGATTTAAAAAAAGTTTTTAAAAAAAATGTTCAGCCAAAACCCAAGCAAGATAAGATTATACCGTCGGTTATTTATTGATTATTTTTAAATTCCTTCTATTAGCTAACACTCTCCAGTTAGATATTATATATCAATTTTCAATTGTAATTAAAGTATGTTTTTATTCATCCAATCAAGTAGAAATAAATATTTTTAAACCCATAGTGGATGACAATAGCACTCTCCTACTTTCCTTCCTATCTGCCGAATTCATTCTCAGAGCACATTTAAATTTATACACATAAATAACTAACATTCCCTTAAATTAGCTCTTTTTAAAATATTGCTTACAACTTCGCCCCCCCCCCCAGTTGAAGAGCGAGATCAACAGTTGTTGGGTTCACCTCGTCAATGCTAGATGAGATTCTGGCGAAACGTCGGAACTGCGAATTTATGCAGTGCAGAATGAACGGATTTACTCCAGATAATAACTATTTAACACACACACATATATATATATATATATATATATATATACATATTTATATAAATTGTAATTATAAAATAATAAGTAACTAAAAAAAAATTGTTCTTTGTTGACCTCAATAGAAATTAACTTAACAAACATCTGTTTCTACATTACTTGTTACGAAGGAATCTTCATAGGAACCGTCTGTTGAAGTTCAGTGCAGTAATTTATACACAACCTATGCAACTATCTTGATTAGAGGTTTCTAAACTACCTGTTTATTCCATTACATTCAGATATCAAACTACTCTTAACAGAGACGATAGATTTTAAAAGTTAAATATATATATAAAGAACAAAAGTCAAAATACAACAACAAGAATTATAATTGAATTTACAATTATAATTCTTGTATTTGTATTTTGACTTAGTTCTTTATTAATACACAAGAATACATATTGTGATATATATAAAGAACTAAGTCAAAATACAAATACAAGAATTATAATTGTAAATTCAATTATAATTCTTGTATTTGTATTTTAACTTAGTTCTTTATTAATACACAAGAATACATATTGTGATATATATATATATATATATATATATATATATATATATATATATATAAAGAACTAAGTCAAAATACAAATACAAGAATTATAATTGAATTTACAATTATAATTCTTGTATTTGTATTTTGACTTAGTTCTTTATTAACACACAAGAATACATATTGCGATATATATATATATATATATATATATATATATATATATATATATATATTATAATACAGACATAATACATTATATATTATACGAAAAACAATCCTAATCACTGGGAATATTATTTAAATAATAATTTTAAAAATTTAAATAATATTTTTGAAAGATGATCTTTTGTTGTTTTCTCGAATATTTTGACAGGGTCTGTATTAATTGTTAAAAAATATAACGGTTTTAAAAACACTGAAATTGGATATTGAAATTCCCTTAAAATTTTCATATTAATACGCTTGTATTGAAAAGGAATAAAACTTTTCACTGGATTCATGTATACATTTACAATTGTTTCGCATAGATACGGTCAGCGCGCAGGTTTTCAGTCTCTTTTTGCTTGATCCAATTACATGTTTCTTATTTATTTATCGTTTCTACCAGTATGACTGACACGGATACATTTTGTTATCAGCATTATCTGTCGCTGATGTCGTATTTACGGCTATGCAACAGTTTGTCTCATTTCATCAATGAAAGGTGTATAGTGGTTGTAAACACACAGACGATAAATCCTATAAGCTGGAATTTGGGTCAGATGCTGCACTAAACCTCTGGAAAGAAAGAAGGTGTATCTATTTATCTAATACATGAGGAATATAGGATAAGGATAAAGTGGTTGTAAACACAGAGAGGATAAATCCTATAAGCTGGAATTTGGGTCAGACGCTGCACTAAACCTCTGGCAAGAAAGAAGGTGTATCTATTTATCTAATACATGAGGAATATAGGATAAGGATAAAGTGGTTGTAAACACAGAGAGGATAAATCCTATAAGCTGGAATTTGGGTCAGATGCTGCACTAAACCTCTGGCAAGAAAGAAGGTGTATCTATTTATGTAATACATGAGGAATATAGGATAAGGATAAAGCGGTTGTAAACACAGAGAGGATAAATCCTATAAGCTGGAATTTGGGTCAGACGCTGCACTAAACCTCTGGCAAGAAAGAAGGTGTATCTATTTATCTAATACATGAGGAATATAGGATAAGGATAAAGTGGTTGTAAACACAGAGAGGATAAATCCTATAAGCTGGAATTTGGGTCAGATGCTGCACTAAACCTCTGGCAAGAAAGAAGGTGTATCTATTTATGTAATACATGAGGAATATAGGATAAGGATAAAGTGGTTGTAAACACAGAGAGGATAAATCCTGTAAGCTGGAATTTGGGTCAGATGCTGCACTAAACCTCTGGCAAGAAAGAAGGTGTATCTATTTATCTAATACATGAGGAATATAGGATAAGGATAAAGCGGTTGTAAACACAGAGAGGATAAATCCTATAAGGTGGAATTTGGGGCAGATGCTGCACTAAACCTCTGGAAAGAGAGAAGGTGTATCTATTTATCTAATACATGAGGA
Organism: Prosapia bicincta; assembly: GCA_036971475.1. Taxonomy (NCBI): domain Eukaryota; kingdom Metazoa; phylum Arthropoda; class Insecta; order Hemiptera; family Cercopidae; genus Prosapia; species Prosapia bicincta. The sequence continues at coordinate 122,676,809 of JBAIZL010000003.1, forward strand.
ATATAGGATAAGGATAAAGTGGTTGTAAACACAGAGAGGATAAATCCTATAAGCTGAAATTTGGGTCACATGCTGGACTAAACCTCTGGCAAGAAAGAAGGTGTATCTATTTATCTAATACATGAGGAATATAGGATAAGGGTAAAGTGGTTGTAAACACAGAGAGGATAAATCCTATAAGCTGGAATTTGGTTCAGATGCTGCACTAAACCTATGGCAAGAAAGAAGGTGTATCTATTTATCTAATACATGAGGAATATAGGATAAGGATAAAGTGGTTGTAAACACAGAGAGGATAAATCCTATAAGCTGGAATTAGGGTCAGATGCTGCACTAAACCTCTGGCAAGAAAGAAGGTGTATCTATTTATCTAATACATGAGGAATATAGGATAAGGATAAAGTGGTTGTAAACACAGAGAGGATAAATCCTATAAGGTGGAATTTGGGGCAGATGCTGCACTAAACCTCTGGCAAGAAAGAAGTTGTATCTATTTATCTAATACATGAGGAATATAGGATAAGGATAAAGCGGTTGTAAACACAGAGAGGATAAATCCTATAAGGTGGAATTTGGGGCAGATGCTGCACTAAACCTCTGGCAAGAAAGAAGTTGTATCTATTTATCTAATACATGAGGAATATAGGATAAGGATAAAGCGGTTGTAAACACAGAGAGGATAAATCCTATAAGGTGGAATTTGGGTCAGATGCTGCACTAAACCTCTGGCAAGAAAGAAGGTGTATCTATTTATCTAATACATGAGGAATATAGGATAAGGATAAAGCGGTTGTAAACACAGAGAGGATAAATCCTATAAGGTGGAATTTGGGTCAGATGCTGCACTAAACCTCTGGCAAGAAAGAAGGTGTATCTATTTATCTAATACATGAGGAATATAGGATAAGGATAAAGCGGTTGTAAACACAGAGAGGATAAATCCTATAAGCTGGAATTTGGGTCAGATGCTGCACTAATCCTCTGGCAAGATAGAAGGTGTATCTATTTATCTAATACATGAGGAATATACGATAAGGATAAAGTGGTTGTAAACACAGAGAGGATAAATCCTATAAGCTGGAATTTGGGTCAGATGCTGCACTGATCCTCTGGCACGAAAGAAGGTGTATCTATTTATCTAATACATGAGGAGTATAGGATAAGGATAAAGTGGTTGTAAACACAGAGAGGATAAATCCTATAAGCTGGAATTTGGGTCAGATGCTGCACTGATCCTCTGGCACGAAAGAAGGTGTATCTATTTATCTAATACATGAGGAGTATAGGATAAGGATAAAGTGGTGGTAAACACAGAGATGATAAATCCTATAAGTTGGAATTTGGGTCACATGCTGGACTAAACCTCTGGCAAGAAAGAAGGTGTATCTATTTATCTAATACATGAGGAATATAGGATAAGGATAAAGTGGTTGTAAACACAGAGAGGATAAATCCTATAAGCTGGAATTTGGGTCAGATGCTGCACTGATCCTCTGGCACGAAAGAAGGTGTATCTATTTATCTAATACATGAGGAGTATAGGATAAGGATAAAGTGGTGGTAAACACAGAGATGATAAATCCTATAAGTTGGAATTTGGGTCAGAGGCTGCACTAAACCTCTGGCAAGAAAGAAGGTGTATCTATTTATGTAATACATGAGGAATGTAGGAGAAGGTTAAAGTGGTGGTAAACACAGAGATGATAAATCCTATAAGTTGGAATTTGTGTCAGAGGCTGCACTAAACCTCTGGCAAGAAAGAAGGTGTATCTATTTATGTAATACATGGGGAATATAGGATAAGGATAAAGAAGGTTAGGGGGATTAAAGATAATACGCCTTAATATCTTTGAAGACCCATTTATTGAATACTAACAGAGTACCCGTTCTTCGTACGGAGTTGACGAATATTTGAATTGATTTAATTTGTATTTGTTTTTGGGGTGGTTTTTAATTTACTGAAATTAAATCTAAATAATTATATCAAACGATAGTTTGTAAATTTTACCCATTATTGTCTTGAAAAACCAAGAGAAGGAAGAACGTCTGCTTGTAACATGACATTTGTAAAGTATAACTAACCTTGAAAGATGAATAACAACAGACATTTAATATCACTTGTTTAATTGTGTATATAAATAACTATTACAGCTGATTACAAACACATTTACAGTCGACTAATTAAGTCAAGTATATAATGGTGTATAGGTAATTGAGTGTTAAGGGAGTTTTCAAGGCCAGTGGGGGCGGGGGTGCTCTGACGAAATTTCTAAATAAAAATAGGCATATGTGTTAACCAGTGACCATAAGAATGTCCATGTAAAGTTCCAGCTCAATGGGTCCAGTAGTTTTTACGTGATTGAGTAACACACACAGACAGACACCATTCGATTTTTATATAAGTAGTATATATATATATATATATATATATATATATATATATATATATATATATACTATATATATATATATATACTATATATATATATATATATATATATATATATATATATATATATATATATATATATATATATATATATACTACGAGTAGTATAGATAAGTTAATGCATGTTATAAGGAGTGAATTTTTGTTTTATTTGTAATATTATAAATGAGTTTTTTTTTTTATAACTTGCACACAGCAAAACGAATTCCCAGAAAGGGATAAATATTAGCCTTTGAGTGAGTCTCTTTTAGTATCTTTCAAATTCCACTAAACATTTAACGCTACTATACAAGCAAATTGCCCCTAAAGTACACAATAACGCAACTTTACCAGAAACCAATTCAGGAACGTGTATATTCATAGATTTCATCTCCTCTCGATTATACCATTTCCTTCAAGAGTGCTTTGTGAGATGGGAATAAAATATAACCAACGTAGTTATGACAAATTAGTATGTTTCTTAGAAGTGTCCGTGACATCCGAGTGTTGTAACCCATTGTCTCGGCTATTGATATTCATAGAGTATGTGTGCCTACACCTTATTGTTTTGGCAATTCTGGTTGGGTGTTGCTCCACTTTGTAACAATCCGTGTATGTGTCACGCTTAACTCATGCGTCACAACAAAGAATGTGCATCGCACAGCCATTGTTACACAGTATATTTCACTTTCATTCATTTTTGGTTTTAAATATACAAAATGGTTTTAAAAATAAAAAATATTTTAGTAAGTAAAAATTAGTGATTATTAAAATACGATCATATTAAAATAGATAATAAGTAAATTGCATTATTTATTATATTATAGTAATTACTAATGATAATTAGTAATTATTTTAGTCTTTATTTTCTCTAAATAAATTTTAACTTTCGGTTTTAATACGGAGACCGAAAGTATAGGTTACGCTGACACCGCATATTCGTCGTCCTACTCATCGTAGCTAATGCCTTTTTATTTATATCAGGGTAGATTATTTACCTAGTAAAGCTACATTAAGAAGCAAGATATTCCAGGTTTTTGTTACGTTTTGTTAAATAATAAATTCAACATCCACAAATATATTTTTAATCGCTTTAGATAAGCACTTAATATGGAATATTATAATAGTGTGACGATAAAATAATTTCACAACGTTTATTTCTTAAATATTACGTTGTGTATCATATAATGTGTTGTTAGGTGTCAATTTTGTTGTTAAATGGGATATTTAACGTTACAAACATTATATATGATTAATACGTTACGTAACTTTATCGTTACACGTGCCTTGATTGCGTCATTCACTTGCGTATTTTTATAACCGACAAATGTTGACCTGCTAAATGAACAGATCATTAATGTAGTGTGAAAGATATGATTACATTGATCAAATGAAATATAGTTTTAAACCTTTAGTTTATTTTACGTTGTTTAAACGTTACTGTGTTATACGTTTATTGTTGAAGACTTAGGTTGTAGAATGAAAGAAACGAAACCTGAAGAAAACAAATTAGTTAAAGGTTATAGGACAATCACTTTATAATGCATACAAAAAAACGATGTATAAGACAAACAAAACCTTTAGCTCTATGGGGCACTCACGTTGGTACTAAGAAACGACTATAAAACAAATAATATAGAAATTTACAAAGTAAAAATTCCTACTGAGGTCAAGAAAGAAACATTTTATCATTGTTTGCTTATTTCCAGATTTTTATTTTATTCGTTTCATTTATTTTTAACCTTACAGCACTATTTATGACATTTTAGTAGGTTCATAGTTCGAATCCGGATGGACACCCAATATTTATAATTTTATTATTGAATTAATATTTGAAAAAACTTAAGTAACATCGTGTCATCCACTATAGGCTTAAAAAAATTTCAACTTGATTTTATGAATAAAAACATTTTTTATTAACGATTGAAAATGTATACAAGATATATATCAGGAGAGTGTGAGCTAATAGTAGGGATTTAATATGGAATGTATAGTTCAATGAAATTTAGAATTAGTTTATGGAAGATCTTGGAGAGATAGTTTAGGCAAGCCTATCTATGGAGATGGGAGGACTGGAGGATTGAGTTTGAGAATCTGTGACAAATTGTAAATTATGTTTCTGAAAAAGAAGGCTGTAATAACTGTATGTAATACTTCGCATTAAAAAAATTTTTTTCAACCCTATTATATAATTTTAACTAAGTGAAAGATTCTTTCAAAAAATATATGGCATACTGTGTGCCAATTAGGTGTGGCTATTCGGGAAAGTTCATATTTCTGTGTATTTAACCGTTCATTGATCAACGATAAAGAAACTCCTTCCCTTTCACTTGACCATATGCTGTGCTTTTGTCCATTAATATTTCCCCGTTATTTTAGAACTGTTTATTACCGAAACAACCCGTTTATTTTAGAACTGTTTATTACCGAAACAACCCGTTTATTTTAGAACTGTTTATTACCGAAACAACCCGTTTATTTTAGAACTGTTTATTACCGAAACAACCCGTTTATTTTAGAACTTTTTATTACCGAAACAACCCGTTTATTTTAGAACTGTTTATTACCGAAACAACCCGTTTATTTTAGAACTGTTTATTACCGAAACAACCCGTTTATTTTAGAACTGTTTATTCAAGAGTTCGTTTGAAATCTAATTAGGGTTTCATTATATCTGAACCAGGTGTAAAATATTCGCGTATGAAATACAGACATTTAATAATTACCATCACCAATCACTGTTATACATCGAACCGCTATTTTTCCGTAAATTCAAGACTGTCATATATAATTGCGACGGTATTTGTTTATTGTACATTGGTAAATATTTTTAAAAATATAATTACTAAACATACTAGCTTCCAAGATTTAAGTAAACCTTCAAATTTGTTTCCAGCAGCCTCATTGAAATGAGCTACGTCCTTGTATATATATATATATATATATATATATATATATATATATATATATATAATAAATTAAAAGTATTTCAAAAACAAGAATACTTTTAATGAATATATTTATTCAAAGCTTTTCGTCGATAAAATAGTACCAGCATCTTCAGGAAAATAATTATCTAATCTTATTACATAATTATTTTCCTGAAGATGCTGGTACTATTTTATCGGCGAAAAGCTTTGAATAAATATAATAAATATATTCATTAAAAGTATTCTTGTTTTTGAAATATTTTTAATTTATTAACTATATTACAAGAAAATATATCACCATATTTAATATATTAATATATATATATATATATATATATATATATATATATATATATATATTTATTTATTTATTTATTTTGAGGAGAGTCAGGAAAAAGTTACATAATTTGGTGCATTCGTTATTCTTTCGGATTTAGAAATAATGTCAGAAACAATATCATAAGTTTATATACAAAACTGTTTATTAACTAAATACATAGACAAACGTGTTTTCACCCATGGTAAGGGTACGCCGGTGGAGCATAGGCGACTGGTTTAGGGGCGGGAGCAGGGTGAGCGCCAGGTGACTTCTTCACCACAGCGTTGAACCCGTTGTGAGGATCAGCTGTGTACTCTACGGTGCGTGTGGAACCGTCAGGCTCGACCAGGCTGTAGCTGCCATGGACTACGTCTCCTTCCCTGCTCTCGGACTGGCTCTTGACGTCTCCGGTGTGAGCATCGTGTACGTTGTAGTCGAAGGTGTAGTGTGGGTTGGGGTCGTAGGGTTCGACCCGGGGAGCTGGGGTGTGGTATGCAGGCGCTGCGAGGTAGCCGGCGTTGGCTGATGCGACCACGACGCCAAGAATAAATAACTGGAAATGGGAATAAAACAGAACAATGAGAAGTTCGACACTGACTTTTAACTTCGTACAGCTGTTTATAAAAAATAACTATTGTGTACGGAATTAATTCAGTTCTAGAGTTTTTAATGATTTAGCTTGTTTCTTTTTTCTATAAACTTGAAATAATTTTAAAAAGTGAAATATTAAATTAGTTATACTTGTAGTAATTTAAAATGGTTGCCTTGCTATCGAAAAGCACATCCGGACATAGATAAAAGCTTTGTGTTGTTTAAGAGGTTTTATTTATTTGTATATATCAATTTTCAAGAGTTTTAGTGTTAAAATATTAAATTTGTCTGGCAAATATGTTTGTATTATCAATAAATAAAATCAAATAAATAAAATATTTTAAATGGTATTTTTTGAATTACGAGAATATACTGAAATGGTTGTTAAATCTTGATCGAATAATATGTACTGAAAGCTTTAAAATGGCTAAACTTTCTATTTACAATTACAAATTTAAACATTTCTTAAAAGAAGTATTTTATTATGTCAACTATAGTAGGAATATATTACTAATTACTCAACTATAGTAGGAATATATTACTAATTACTCAACTATAGTAGGAATATATTACTAATTACTCAACTATAGTAGGAATATATTACTAATTACTCAACTATAGTAGGAATATATTACTAATTACTCAACTATAGTAGGAATATATTACTAATTACTCAACTATAGTAGGAATATATTACTAATTACTCAACTATAGTAGGAATATATTACTAATTACTCAACTATAGTAGGAATATATTACTAATTACTCCACTATAGTAGGAATATATTACTAATTACTCAACTATAGTAGGAATATATTACTAATTACTCAACTATAGTAGGAATATATTACTAATTACTCAACTATAGTAGGAATATATTACTAATTACTCAACTATAGTAGGAATATATTACTAATTACTCAACTATAGTAGGAATATATTACTAATTATATCGATAACAAATTATATAAACCGTTAAACAAGTAATGTGGGTAATTTATTAACCAGAATTTTATGATACATTCCATAGAAAATATCAAAGACATTCCTTATCTGACTTTATTTAACTTGTAAAAATTACTAACTACCAATAGTAAACAATATTCTTTGCATTTATAAAAAGCATTCATAAGCCGGAATCTATGATATTTAACAGACACTATTTAACTGACTTTATTTAACTTGTAAAAATTATTAATTACTATTAGTAAACAATATTCTTCGTCTGATTAGAAATATGCATAAGCAAGAATTGTCTATTGCTTGTATTTGAATATTCTTAAATAATCCTCAGGTAACCCGAATGCCTCAGGTATTTGAATTTTTTGAAGGCTATGTTTTACAGCTTGAACATTTATAATTAAAACACATTGGCTTTAAATATTTTACTCCCTGTAATTATATCAACACTGTATTCATTAGTTATCTTTATAAATTATTTTAGTGTTTTAAAAATTTTCAAAACTCCTAGTATACTAATTTCGACTTACCGTGCTAACCATTGTCATTTCGTCTATCCACAAAGCAAAAAACAACTGTACTGCCACTATACGGGGGAACTGTTTAAATACAAACTCCCTTAAGACACCCTTCCCTTAAAATCACTGACCATTGCTTTCAACGTCCTTTCACTCGCCAAAGACAACGCCTTCTTCCTCTCTATTTCGACTTTGGCACATTTCTCTCCATTTCAGGCCTTCTAGATACTGTACAGCTGTAACTCAGTAGGCTAACATTTCTTCAGTGTTTGGTTAGTACATGATTAGGCTGTTGAAGCGGGTTCAGCTGCAAGTCTTTCAACAATGAATGCTGTAGTGTGGTGCAGTAAATTAACAATAACAGGAAATATAATAGACGATAGACTAAACAGATAATTACAAAGTATACTGTTAAATATTTTGTTGTTGTTTTTTTGTATTGTGTTTTTATATATTTATCGTTATTAATAAATTTGTTTTATATTAATAGGTTTTACATAAACATGAAATAACGTGAAATAAATATATGCTATTGTGTTTGTTTGTTTGTTGCTTTAAATGTAATGGACAATTTTTAGTATTGATTTTTGTATTCAAACTCGTGGAACCGATGCTTTTTGTAATATATAAATAAATAAAATATTCTATTTAACTGTATAATTCTCAGTCGTATGAAATAATTGAAATTTAGCAAATAATTAATCATCTAATGACTTAATAATTCCATAACAAATACAGTAAGACCTTATCACAGAACCACCAAACCAATATTATTTTTATTTAATAAATATATTGTTTTTTTGTTGTTTACTATTGGTGTTTTTTTTATTTGTGGTAGCTTACTATTTAAAAAAAAAAATAGATTTTAATGTAAAACGGGGAAAATTTTAGTTTATATTTTTGTAATCAGATTTGTGGAACTGAAATTCTTTGTGATATAAATCAGTAAGTTATTAGATTAACTATAGAATTCTGTTACATAAAATAATTGACAGAAATATTTAGACAGAAATTAAAATTAAATTTTAAAATTGAATAAATAATCATCCATAACTGTATGAAGCAACTGTGGCGTAATATTTATTTTTAAATAAATAAAACCTCTAAACCACAAATGACTTTTATTTAAACCTTATGTACATTTCAATTGAACAGCAATCAAATTCAGAGGTATTTAAAAATACAACCTTGTATTTTTTGTTTTTGTTGTATTTTTTAAATACCTCTGAAGATGATTGCTGTGCAATTGAAATGTACACAAGGTTTAAATAAAAGTTATTTGTGGTTTAGAGGTTTTATTTATCTAAAAATAAAAAAATCATGCATTCTACAAGATTCCAGAACAGATGCAGCGAGGTTTTTACACAAATATCTAACTCAAGAAACCTTCGAACATATTTTTATTCGATAGAGAAAGATATTACGTGTTATCGGTTTGTTTTTTTTTCATTGCGTAATTTACTATTTTTTTAAAAATTGTTTTTATGTTGAGAAAAGAAAATATTTAGTGGTATTTTTGTTCGCACATTTGTGGAACTAAAGCTATTTGTAATATATAAATAAATATATTATTCGATTCAACTATAGAACACTAAATCGTAAATTTATTATATAATTACACTTCTATATAATAACCCTAGAAGAGATCGAATTACCTAACATATATTTTTATTCGTTATATTTAACATATGTCATATATGTTAAATATATGTTTGTTTTGTTATTGGTATTTTATCATTTATTAGTTTACTAATTTTTTTAAAAATTAAAAGTACCCGTCTATAAGTTAACATTTCTTTGTTTTCTTATTGTAAATTTAATGTATTAGTATCAACAAATCATCAAATCATAATTCCGTATATTCGATATTGAATACTTGTAGATAATTTTGTATGACACATATTTTATTATTTAGTGGAAAGATATATCTCACATAAACCTAAATGTGTATATTAAATATATTTATTTCTGTCTTTTACTTTAAATATTGTCGACACGCTGTGGATAACGTGTATCTGTTAGAAACAATGGCTTAGTGTCTGTATGTTTCTCCTGTCTGAAGGATATTGAATTGAATCGCGATTAAATGAAATTGAATTTTAGTTTTATAGTAAAAAGAGATATTATTATAAACAAAGAAAGAAAGTGGTTGTAATGTACTTTTTTTGTAGATCGTAGTATAATATTATAATGCCAACAATCACATTAAATATTAGTAAATAAATAACTTATTTGTGAAGCATTAATTACATTAATATTGTGCAGGATATAATAATACTGTGAAGGATTTAGAGTTTAACACTAGACTAGAATATTATTACATACTTTTCAATATTACACTTTTGCTATTACTTGCGACCAGACGTTTTGTTAACTAAAACTTGTTAAATTGTTAACTTACACTTGGAGGAAACGTTTTCGTCCTACGACTTCTTCAGCTGGAATCGTAAGACGAAAACGTATCCTCCAAGTGTAAGTTAACAATTTAACAACTTTTAGTTAACAAAAACTTAAGCAAAAGTGTAATAAGAATTAACAACAAGCTCGTCATCAACAGCAACAAGATTTCTATATACTTTACAATATATTTATTACATAAATACTTATATAAACTATTTATGAAAGTATTATGGATTCTCTTTTCTGCATGAATGCACATGCTTGTCTACTACTTATATGGTCTATTGCTTATATGAACTGTGGAATATAATATTGGTTATTTCAAATACTTTATAACGTATAATTTCCCGTACGCCCGTAGGAACGCAAAGGGGGGGAAGGTTTAGTAACTATGGTAACACTGCGATATACTGAATGTATCTTCACTAATCTAGTTCAATCGATTCTGACGAGGTTTTCCGTACGTCCATAGGAACGCAAAGGTGGGGAAGGTTTAGTAACTATGGTAACACTGCGATATACTGAATGTATCTTCACTAATCTAGTTCAATTGATTCTGACGAGGTTTTCCGTACGTCCATAGGAACGCAAAGGGGGGGAAGGTTTAGTAACTATGGTAACACTGCGATATACTGAATGTATCTTCACTAATCTAGTTCAATCGATTCTGACGAGGTTTTCCGTACGTCCATAGGAACGCAAAGGGGGGGAAGGTTTAGTAACTATGGTAACACTGCGATATACTGAATGTATCTTCACTAATCTAGTTCAATCGATTCTGACGAGGTTTTCCGTACGCCCATAGGAACGCAAAGGGGGGGAAGGTTTAGTAACTATGGTAACACTGCGATATACTGAATGTATCTTCACTAATCTAGTTCAATCGATTCTGACGAGGTTTTCCGTACGTCCATAGGAACGCAAAGGTGGGGGGAGGTTTGGTAACTATGGTAACACTGCGATATACTGAATGTATCTTCACTAATCTAGTTCAATCGATTCTGACGAGGTTTTCCGTACGCCCATAGGAACGCAAAGGGGGGGAAGGTTTAGTAACTATGGTAACACTGCGATATACTGAATGTATCTTCACTAATCTAGTTCAATCGATTCTGACGAGGTTTTCCGTACGCCCGTAGGAACGCAAAGGGGGGGAAGGTTTAGTAACTATGGTAACACTGCGATATACTGAATGTATCTTCACTAATCTAGTTCAATCGATTCTGACGAGGTTTTCCGTACGTCCATAGGAACGCAAAGGTGGGGGGAGGTTTGGTAACTATGGTAACACTGCGATATACTGAATGTATCTTCACTAATCTAGTTCAATCGATTCTGACGAGGTTTTCCGTACGTCCATAGGAACGCAAAGGTGGGGGGGGTTTAGTAACTATAGTAACACTGCGATATACTGAATGTATCTTCACTAATCTAGTTCAATCGATTCTGACGAGGTTTTCCGTACGTCCATAGGAACGCAAAGGGGGGGAAGGTTTAGTAACTATGGTAACACTGCGATATACTGAATGTATCCTTCACTAATCTAGTTCAATCGATTCTGACGAGGTTTTCCGTACGTCCATAGGAACGCAAAGGTGGGGGGAGGTTTGGTAACTATGGTAACACTGCGATATACTGAATGTATCTTCACTAATCTAGTTCAATCGATTCTGACGAGGTTTTCCGTACGCCCATAGGAACGCAAAGGGGGGGAAGGTTTAGTAACTATGGTAACACTGCGATATACTGAATGTATCTTCACTAATCTAGTTCAATCGATTCTGACGAGGTTTTCCGTACGCCGTAGGAACGCAAACGGGGGGAAGGTTTAGTAACTATGGTAACACTGCGATATACTGAATGTATCTTCACTAATCTAGTTCAATCGATTCTGACGAGGTTTTCCGTACGTCCATAGGAACGCAAAGGTGGGGGGAGGTTTGGTAACTATGGTAAACACTGCGATATACTGAATGTATCTTCACTAATCTAGTTCAATCGATTCTGACGAGGTTTTCCGTACGTCCATAGGAACGCAAAGGTGGGGGGAGGTTTAGTAACTATGGTAACACTGCGATATACTGAATGTATCTTCACTAATCTAGTTCAATCGATTCTGACGAGGTTTTCCGTACGTCCATAGGAACGCAAAGGTGGGGGGAGGTTTGGTAACTATGGTAACACTGCGATATACTGAATGTATCTTCACTAATCTAGTTCAATCGATTCTGACGAGGTTTTCCGTACGTCCATAGGAACGCAAAGGTGGGGGGAGGTTTGGTAACTATGGTAACACTGCGATATACTGAATGTATCTTCACTAATCTAGTTCAATCGATTCTGACGAGGTTTTCCGTACGTCCATAGGAACGCAAAGGTGGGGGGAGGTTTGGTAACTATGGTAACACTGCGATATACTGAATGTATCTTCACTAATCTAGTTCAATCGATTCTGACGAGGTTTTCCGTACGTCCATAGGAACGCAAAGGTGGGGGGAGGTTTGGTAACTATGGTAACACTGCGATATACTGAATGTATCTTCACTAATCTAGTTCAATCGATTCTGACGAGGTTTTCCGTACGTCCATAGGAACGCAAAGGTGGGGGGAGGTTTGGTAACTATGGTAACACTGCGATATACTGAATGTATCTTCACTAATCTAGTTCAATCGATTCTGACGAGGTTTTCCGTACGTCCATAGGAACGCAAAGGTGGGGGGAGGTTTGGTAACTATGGTAACACTGCGATATACTGAATGTATCTTCACTAATCTAGTTCAATCGATTCTGACGAGGTTTTCCGTACGTCCATAGGAACGCAAAGGTGGGGGGAGGTTTAGTAACTATGGTAACACTGCGATATACTGAATGTATCTTCACTAATCTAGTTCAATCGATTCTGACGAGGTTTTCCGTACGTCCATAGGAACGCAAAGGTGGGGGAGGTTTAGTAACTATGGTAACACTGCGATATACTGAATGTATCTTCACTAATCTAGTTCAATCGATTCTGACGAGGTTTTCCGTACGTCCATAGGAACGCAAAGGTGGGGGGAGGTTTGGTAACTATGGTAACACTGCGATATACTGAATGTATCTTCACTAATCTAGTTCAATCGATTCTGACGAGGTTTTCCGTACGTCCATAGGAACGCAAAGGTGGGGGGAGGTTTGGTAACTATGGTAACACTGCGATATACTGAATGTATCTTCACTAATCTAGTTCAATCGATTCTGACGAGGTTTTCCGTACGTCCATAGGAACGCAAAGGTGGGGGGAGGTTTGGTAACTATGGTAACACTGCGATATACTGAATGTATCTTCACTAATCTAGTTCAATCGATTCTGACGAGGTTTTCCGTACGTCCATAGGAACGCAAAGGTGGGGGGAGGTTTAGTAACTATGGTAACACTGCGATATACTGAATGTATCTTCACTAATCTAGTTCAATCGATTCTGACGAGGTTTTCCGTACGTCCATAGGAACGCAAAGGTGGGGGGAGGTTTGGTAACTATGGTAACACTGCGATATACTGAATGTATCTTCACTAATCTAGTTCAATCGATTCTGACGAGGTTTTCCGTACGTCCATAGGAACGCAAAGGTGGGGGGAGGTTTAGTAACTATGGTAACACTGCGATATACTGAATGTATCTTCACTAATCTAGTTCAATCGATTCTGACGAGGTTTTCCGTACGTCCATAGGAACGCAAAGGTGGGGGGAGGTTTGGTAACTATGGTAACACTGCGATATACTGAATGTATCTTCACTAATCTAGTTCAATTGATTCTGACGAGGTTTTCCGTACGTCCATAGGAACGCAAAGGTGGGGGGAGGTTTGGTAACTATGGTAACACTGCGATATACTGAATGTATCTTCACTAATCTAGTTCAATCGATTCTGACGAGGTTTTCCGTACGTCCATAGGAACGCAAAGGTGGGGGGAGGTTTGGTAACTATGGTAACACTGCGATATACTGAATGTATCTTCACTAATCTAGTTCAATCGATTCTGACGAGGTTTTCCGTACGTCCATAGGAACGCAAAGGTGGGGGGAGGTTTTGGTAACTATGGTAACACTGCGATATACTGAATGTATCTTCACTAATCTAGTTCAATCGATTCTGACGAGGTTTTCCGTACGTCCATAGGAACGCAAAGGTGGGGGGAGGTTTAGGTAACTATAGGTAACACTGCGATATACTGAATGTATCTTCACTAATCTAGTTCAATTGATTCTGACGAGGTTTTCCGTACGTCCATAGGAACGCAAAGGTGGGGGGAGGTTTGGTAACTATGGTAACACTGCGATATACTGAATGTATCTTCACTAATCTAGTTCAATTGATTCTGACGAGGTTTTCCGTACGTCCATAGGAACGCAAAGGTGGGGGAAGGTTTAGTAACTATGGTAACACTGCGATATACTGAATGTATCTTCACTAATCTAGTTCAATCGATTCTGACGAGGTTTTCCGTACGTCCATAGGAACGCAAAGGTGGGGGGAGGTTTAGTAACTATGGTAACACTGCGATATACTGAATGTATCTTCACTAATCTAGTTCAATCGATTCTGACGAGGTTTTCCGTACGTCCATAGGAACGCAAAGGTGGGGGGAGGTTTGGTAACTATGGTAACACTGCGATATACTGAATGTATCTTCACTAATCTAGTTCAATCGATTCTGACGAGGTTTTCCGTACGTCCATAGGAACGCAAAGGTGGGGGGAGGTTTAGTAACTATGGTAACACTGCGATATACTGAATGTATCTTCACTAATCTAGTTCAATCGATTCTGACGAGGTTTTCCGTACGTCCATAGGAACGCAAAGGTGGGGGGAGGTTTAGTAACTATGGTAACACTGCGATATACTGAATGTATCTTCACTAATCTAGTTCAATCGATTCTGACGAGGTTTTCCGTACGTCCATAGGAACGCAAAGGTGGGGGGAGGTTTAGTAACTATGGTAACACTGCGATATACTGAATGTATCTTCACTAATCTAGTTCAATCGATTCTGACGAGGTTTTCCGTACGTCCATAGGAACGCAAAGGTGGGGGGAGGTTTGGTAACTATGGTAACACTGCGATATACTGAATGTATCTTCACTAATCTAGTTCAATCGATTCTGACGAGGTTTTCCGTACGTCCATAGGAACGCAAAGGTGGGGGGAGGTTTGGTAACTATGGTAACACTGCGATATACTGAATGTATCTTCACTAATCTAGTTCAATCGATTCTGACGAGGTTTTCCGTACGTCCATAGGAACGCAAAGGTGGGGGGAGGTTTAGTAACTATAGTAACACTGCGATATACTGAATGTATCTTCACTAATCTAGTTCAATTGATTCTGACGAGGTTTTCCGTACGTCCATAGGAACGCAAAGGTGGGGGGAGGTTTGGTAACTATGGTAACACTGCGATATACTGAATGTATCTTCACTAATCTAGTTCAATTGATTCTGACGAGGTTTTCCGTACGTCCATAGGAACGCAAAGGTGGGGGAAGGTTTAGTAACTATGGTAACACTGCGATATACTGAATGTATCTTCACTAATCTAGTTCAATCGATTCTGACGAGGTTTTCCGTACGTCCATAGGAACGCAAAGGTGGGGGGAGGTTTGGTAACTATGGTAACACTGCGATATACTGAATGTATCTTCACTAATCTAGTTCAATCGATTCTGACGAGGTTTTCCGTACGTCCATAGGAACGCAAAGGTGGGGGGAGGTTTGGTAACTATGGTAACACTGCGATATACTGAATGTATCTTCACTAATCTAGTTCAATCGATTCTGACGAGGTTTTCCGTACGTCCATAGGAACGCAAAGGTGGGGGGAGGTTTGGTAACTATGGTAACACTGCGATATACTGAATGTATCTTCACTAATCTAGTTCAATCGATTCTGACGAGGTTTTCCGTACGTCCATAGGAACGCAAAGGTGGGGGGAGGTTTGGTAACTATGGTAACACTGCGATATACTGAATGTATCTTCACTAATCTAGTTCAATCGATTCTGACGAGGTTTTCCGTACGTCCATAGGAACGCAAAGGTGGGGGAAGGTTTAGTAACTATGGTAACACTGCGATATACTGAATGTATCTTCACTAATCTAGTTCAATCGATTCTGACGAGGTTTTCCGTACGTCCATAGGAACGCAAAGGTGGGGGGAGGTTTGGTAACTATGGTAACACTGCGATATACTGAATGTATCTTCACTAATCTAGTTCAATCGATTCTGACGAGGTTTTCCGTACGTCCATAGGAACGCAAAGGTGGGGGGAGGTTTAGTAACTATGGTAACACTGCGATATACTGAATGTATCTTCACTAATCTAGTTCAATCGATTCTGACGAGGTTTTCCGTACGTCCATAGGAACGCAAAGGTGGGGGGAGGTTTAGTAACTATGGTAACACTGCGATATACTGAATGTATCTTCACTAATCTAGTTCAATCGATTCTGACGAGGATTTCCGTACGTCCATAGGAACGCAAAGGTGGGGGGAGGTTTGGTAACTATGGTAACACTGCTATATACTGAATGTATCTTCACTAATCTAGTTCAATCGATTCTGACGAGGTTTTCCGTACGTCCATAGGAACGCAAAGGTGGGGGGAGGTTTGGTAACTATGGTAACACTGCGATATACTGAATGTATCTTCACTAATCTAGTTCAATCGATTCTGACGAGGTTTTCCGTACGTCCATAGGAACGCAAAGGTGGGGGGAGGTTTAGTAACTATGGTAACACTGCAATATACTGAATGTATCTTCACTAATCTAGTTCAATCGATTCTGACGAGGTTTTCCGTACGTCCATAGGAACGCAAAGGTGGGGGAAGGTTTAGTAACTATGGTAACACTGCGATATACTGAATGTATCTTCACTAATCTAGTTCAATCGATTCTGACGAGGTTTTCCGTACGTCCATAGGAACGCAAAGGTGGGGGGAGGTTTAGTAACTATGGTAACACTGCGATATACTGAATGTATCTTCACTAATCTAGTTCAATCGATTCTGACGAGGTTTTCCGTACGTCCATAGGAACGCAAAGGTGGGGGGAGGTTTAGTAACTATGGTAACACTGCGATATACTGAATGTATCTTCACTAATCTAGTTCAATCGATTCTGACGAGGTTTTCCGTACGTCCATAGGAACGCAAAGGTGGGGGGAGGTTTGGTAACTATAGTAACACTGCGATATACTGAATGTATCTTCACTAATCTAGTTCAATCGATTCTGACGAGGTTTTCCGTACGTCCATAGGAACGCAAAGGTGGGGGGAGGTTTGGTAACTATAGTAACACTGCGATATACTGAATGTATCTTCACTAATCTAGTTCAATCGATTCTGACGAGGTTTTCCGTACGTCCATAGGAACGCAAAGGTGGGGGGAGGTTTGGTAACTATGGTAACACTGCGATATACTGAATGTATCTTCACTAATCTAGTTCAATCGATTCTGACGAGGTTTTCCGTACGTCCATAGGAACGCAAAGGTGGGGGGAGGTTTGGTAACTATGGTAACACTGCGATATACTGAATGTATCTTCACTAATCTAGTTCAATTGATTCTGACGAGGTTTTCCGTACGTCCATAGGAACGCAAAGGTGGGGGGAGGTTTAGTAACTATGGTAACACTGCGATATACTGAATGTATCTTCACTAATCTAGTTCAATCGATTCTGACGAGGTTTTCCGTACGTCCATAGGAACGCAAAGGTGGGGGGAGGTTTGGTAACTATGGTAACACTGCGATATACTGAATGTATCTTCACTAATCTAGTTCAATTGATTCTGACGAGGTTTTCCGTACGTCCATAGGAACGCAAAGGTGGGGGGAGGTTTGGTAACTATGGTAACACTGCGATATACTGAATGTATCTTCACTAATCTAGTTCAATTGATTCTGACGAGGTTTTCCGTACGTCCATAGGAACGCAAAGGTGGGGGGAGGTTTGGTAACTATGGTAACACTGCGATATACTGAATGTATCTTCACTAATCTAGTTCAATTGATTCTGACGAGGTTTTCCGTACGTCCATAGGAACGCAAAGGTGGGGGGAGGTTTGGTAACTATAGTAACACTGCGATATACTGAATGTATCTTCACTAATCTAGTTCAATCGATTCTGACGAGGTTTTCCGTACGTCCATAGGAACGCAAAGGTGGGGGGAGGTTTAGTAACTATGGTAACACTGCGATATACTGAATGTATCTTCACTAATCTAGTTCAATTGATTCTGACGAGGTTTTCCGTACGTCCATAGGAACGCAAAGGTGGGGGGAGGTTTAGTAACTATGGTAACACTGCGATATACTGAATGTATCTTCACTAATCTAGTTCAATTGATTCTGACGAGGTTTTCCGTACGTCCATAGGAACGCAAAGGTGGGGGGAGGTTTAGTAACTATGGTAACACTGCGATATACTGAATGTATCTTCACTAATCTAGTTCAATCGATTCTGACGAGGTTTTCCGTACGTCCATAGGAACGCAAAGGTGGGGGGAGGTTTGGTAACTATGGTAACACTGCGATATACTGAATGTATCTTCACTAATCTAGTTCAATCGATTCTGACGAGGTTTTCCGTACGTCCATAGGAACGCAAAGGTGGGGGGAGGTTTGGTAACTATGGTAACACTGCGATATACTGAATGTATCTTCACTAATCTAGTTCAATCGATTCTGACGAGGTTTTCCGTACGTCCATAGGAACGCAAAGGTGGGGGGAGGTTTAGTAACTATAGTAACACTGCGATATACTGAATGTATCTTCACTAATCTAGTTCAATTGATTCTGACGAGGTTTTCCGTACGTCCATAGGAACGCAAAGGTGGGGGGAGGTTTGGTAACTATGGTAACACTGCGATATACTGAATGTATCTTCACTAATCTAGTTCAATTGATTCTGACGAGGTTTTCCGTACGTCCATAGGAACGCAAAGGTGGGGGGAGGTTTGGTAACTATAGTAACACTGCGATATACTGAATGTATCTTCACTAATCTAGTTCAATCGATTCTGACGAGGTTTTCCGTACGTCCATAGGAACGCAAAGGTGGGGGGAGGTTTGGTAACTATAGTAACACTGCGATATACTGAATGTATCTTCACTAATCTAGTTCAATCGATTCTGACGAGGTTTTCCGTACGTCCATAGGAACGCAAAGGTGGGGGGAGGTTTGGTAACTATGGTAACACTGCGATATACTGAATGTATCTTCACTAATCTAGTTCAATCGATTCTGACGAGGTTTTCCGTACGTCCATAGGAACGCAAAGGTGGGGGGAGGTTTGGTAACTATGGTAACACTGCGATATACTGAATGTATCTTCACTAATCTAGTTCAATCGATTCTGACGAGGTTTTCCGTACGTCCATAGGAACGCAAAGGTGGGGGGAGGTTTGGTAACTATGGTAACACTGCGATATACTGAATGTATCTTCACTAATCTAGTTCAATCGATTCTGACGAGGTTTTCCGTACGTCCATAGGAACGCAAAGGTGGGGGGAGGTTTGGTAACTATGGTAACACTGCGATATACTGAATGTATCTTCACTAATCTAGTTCAATCGATTCTGACGAGGTTTTCCGTACGTCCATAGGAACGCAAAGGTGGGGGGAGGTTTGCTAACTATGGTAACACTGCGATATACTGAATGTATCTTCACTAATCTAGTTCAATCGATTCTGACGAGGTTTTCCGTACGTCCATAGGAACGCAAAGGTGGGGGGAGGTTTGGTAACTATGGTAACACTGCGATATACTGAATGTATCTTCACTAATCTAGTTCAATTGATTCTGACGAGGTTTTCCGTACGTCCATAGGAACGCAAAGGTGGGGGAAGGTTTAGTAACTATGGTAACACTGCGATATACTGAATGTATCTTCACTAATCTAGTTCAATCGATTCTGACGAGGTTTTCCGTACGTCCATAGGAACGCAAAGGTGGGGGGAGGTTTAGTAACTATAGTAACACTGCGATATACTGAATGTATCTTCACTAATCTAGTTCAATCGATTCTGACGAGGTTTTCCGTACGTCCATAGGAACGCAAAGGTGGGGGAAGGTTTAGTAACTATGGTAACACTGCGATATACTGAATGTATCTTCACTAATCTAGTTCAATCGATTCTGACGAGGTTTTCCGTACGTCCATAGGAACGCAAAGGTGGGGGGAGGTTTAGTAACTATAGTAACACTGCGATATACTGAATGTATCTTCACTAATCTAGTTCAATTGATTCTGACGAGGTTTTCCGTACGTCCATAGGAACGCAAAGGTGGGGGGAGGTTTGGTAACTATGGTAACACTGCGATATACTGAATGTATCTTCACTAATCTAGTTCAATTGATTCTGACGAGGTTTTCCGTACGTCCATAGGAACGCAAAGGTGGGGGAAGGTTTAGTAACTATGGTAACACTGCGATATACTGAATGTATCTTCACTAATCTAGTTCAATTGATTCTGACGAGGTTTTCCGTACGTCCATAGGAACGCAAAGGTGGGGGGAGGTTTGGTAACTATAGTAACACTGCGATATACTGAATGTATCTTCACTAATCTAGTTCAATCGATTCTGACGAGGTTTTCCGTACGTCCATAGGAACGCAAAGGTGGGGGGAGGTTTGGTAACTATAGTAACACTGCGATATACTGAATGTATCTTCACTAATCTAGTTCAATCGATTCTGACGAGGTTTTCCGTACGTCCATAGGAACGCAAAGGTGGGGGGAGGTTTGGTAACTATGGTAACACTGCGATATACTGAATGTATCTTCACTAATCTAGTTCAATCGATTCTGACGAGGTTTTCCGTACGTCCATAGGAACGCAAAGGTGGGGGGAGGTTTGGTAACTATGGTAACACTGCGATATACTGAATGTATCTTCACTAATCTAGTTCAATCGATTCTGACGAGGTTTTCCGTACGTCCATAGGAACGCAAAGGTGGGGGGAGGTTTGGTAACTATGGTAACACTGCGATATACTGAATGTATCTTCACTAATCTAGTTCAATCGATTCTGACGAGGTTTTCCGTACGTCCATAGGAACGCAAAGGTGGGGGGAGGTTTGGTAACTATGGTAACACTGCGATATACTGAATGTATCTTCACTAATCTAGTTCAATCGATTCTGACGAGGTTTTCCGTACGTCCATAGGAACGCAAAGGTGGGGGGAGGTTTGCTAACTATGGTAACAATGCGATATACTGAATGTATCTTCACTAATCTAGTTCAATCGATTCTGACGAGGTTTTCCGTACGTCCATAGGAACGCAAAGGTGGGGGGAGGTTTAGTAACTATAGTAACACTGCGATATACTGAATGTATCTTCACTAATCTAGTTCAATTGATTCTGACGAGGTTTTCCGTACGTCCATAGGAACGCAAAGGTGGGGGGAGGTTTGGTAACTATGGTAACACTGCGATATACTGAATGTATCTTCACTAATCTAGTTCAATTGATTCTGACGAGGTTTTCCGTACGTCCATAGGAACGCAAAGGTGGGGGAAGGTTTAGTAACTATGGTAACACTGCGATATACTGAATGTATCTTCACTAATCTAGTTCAATCGATTCTGACGAGGTTTTCCGTACGTCCATAGGAACGCAAAGGTGGGGGGAGGTTTGGTAACTATGGTAACACTGCGATATACTGAATGTATCTTCACTAATCTAGTTCAATCGATTCTGACGAGGTTTTCCGTACGTCCATAGGAACGCAAAGGTGGGGGGAGGTTTAGTAACTATGGTAACACTGCGATATACTGAATGTATCTTCACTAATCTAGTTCAATCGATTCTGACGAGGTTTTCCGTACGTCCATAGGAACGCAAAGGTGGGGGGAGGTTTAGTAACTATGGTAACACTGCGATATACTGAATGTATCTTCACTAATCTAGTTCAATCGATTCTGACGAGGTTTTCCGTACGTCCATAGGAACGCAAAGGTGGGGGGAGGTTTGGTAACTATGGTAACACTGCGATATACTGAATGTATCTTCACTAATCTAGTTCAATCGATTCTGACGAGGTTTTCCGTACGTCCATAGGAACGCAAAGGTGGGGGGAGGTTTGGTAACTATGGTAACACTGCGATATACTGAATGTATCTTCACTAATCTAGTTCAATCGATTCTGACGAGGTTTTCCGTACGTCCATAGGAACGCAAAGGTGGGGGGAGGTTTAGTAACTATGGTAACACTGCGATATACTGAATGTATCTTCACTAATCTAGTTCAATCGATTCTGACGAGGTTTTCCGTACGTCCATAGGAACGCAAAGGTGGGGGAAGGTTTAGTAACTATGGTAACACTGCGATATACTGAATGTATCTTCACTAATCTAGTTCAATCGATTCTGACGAGGTTTTCCGTACGTCCATAGGAACGCAAAGGTGGGGGGAGGTTTAGTAACTATGGTAACACTGCGATATACTGAATGTATCTTCACTAATCTAGTTCAATCGATTCTGACGAGGTTTTCCGTACGTCCATAGGAACGCAAAGGTGGGGGGAGGTTTAGTAACTATGGTAACACTGCGATATACTGAATGTATCTTCACTAATCTAGTTCAATCGATTCTGACGAGGTTTTCCGTACGTCCATAGGAACGCAAAGGTGGGGGGAGGTTTGGTAACTATAGTAACACTGCGATATACTGAATGTATCTTCACTAATCTAGTTCAATCGATTCTGACGAGGTTTTCCGTACGTCCATAGGAACGCAAAGGTGGGGGAAGGTTTAGTAACTATGGTAACACTGCGATATACTGAATGTATCTTCACTAATCTAGTTCAATCGATTCTGACGAGGTTTTCCGTACGTCCATAGGAACGCAAAGGTGGGGATAGGTTTAGTAACTATAGTAACACTGCGATATACTGAATGTATCTTCACTAATCTAGTTCAATTGATTCTGACGAGGTTTTCCGTACGTCCATAGGAACGCAAAGGTGGGGGGAGGTTTAGTAACTATAGTAACACTGCGATATACTGAATGTATCTTCACTAATCTAGTTCAATCGATTCTGACGAGGTTTTCCGTACGTCCATAGGAACGCAAAGGTGGGGGGAGGTTTGGTAACTATGGTAACACTGCGATATACTGAATGTATCTTCACTAATCTAGTTCAATCGATTCTGACGAGGTTTTCCGTACGTCCATAGGAACGCAAAGGTGGGGGGAGGTTTGGTAACTATGGTAACACTGCGATGTACTGAATGTATCTTCACTAATCTAGTTCAATCGATTCTGACGAGGTTTTCCGTACGTCCATAGGAACGCAAAGGTGGGGGGAGGTTTGGTAACTATGGTAACACTGCGATATACTGAATGTATCTTCACTAATCTAGTTCAATCGATTCTGACG
The DNA here is from genome assembly GCA_036971475.1 of Prosapia bicincta. NCBI lineage: Eukaryota > Metazoa > Arthropoda > Insecta > Hemiptera > Cercopidae > Prosapia > Prosapia bicincta. The sequence continues at coordinate 122,700,392 of JBAIZL010000003.1, forward strand.
AGGTTTTCCGTACGTCCATAGGAACGCAAAGGTGGGGGGAGGTTTGGTAACTATGGTAACACTGCGATATACTGAATGTATCCTCACTAATCTAGTTCAATCGATTCTGACGAGGTTTTCCGTACGTCCATAGGAACGCAAAGGTGGGGGGAGGTTTGGTAACTATGGTAACACTGCGATATACTGAATGTATCTTCACTAATCTAGTTCAATCGATTCTGACGAGGTTTTCCGTACGTCCATAGGAACGCAAAGGTGGGGGGAGGTTTGGTAACTATGGTAACACTGCGATATACTGAATGTATCTTCACTAATCTAGTTCAATCGATTCTGACGAGGTTTTCCGTACGTCCATAGGAACGCAAAGGTGGGGGGAGGTTTGGTAACTATGGTAACACTGCGATATACTGAATGTATCTTCACTAATCTAGTTCAATCGATTCTGACGAGGTTTTCCGTACGTCCATAGGAACGCAAAGGTGGGGGGAGGTTTGGTAACTATGGTAACACTGCGATATACTGAATGTATCTTCACTAATCTAGTTCAATCGATGCTGACGAGGTTTTCCGTACGTCCATAGGAACGCAAAGGTGGGGGGAGGTTTGGTAACTATGGTAACACTGCGATATACTGAATGTATCTTCACTAATCTAGTTCAATCGATTCTGACGAGGTTTTCCGTACGTCCATAGGAACGCAAAGGTGGGGGGAGGTTTGGTAACTATGGTAACACTGCGATATACTGAATGTATCTTCACTAATCTAGTTCAATTGATTCTGACGAGGTTTTCCGTACGTCCATAGGAACGCAAAGGTGGGGGGAGGTTTAGTAACTATGGTAACACTGCGATATACTGAATGTATCTTCACTAATCTAGTTCAATCGATTCTGACGAGGTTTTCCGTACGTCCATAGGAACGCAAAGGTGGGGGGAGGTTTGGTAACTATGGTAACACTGCGATATACTGAATGTATCTTCACTAATCTAGTTCAATCGATTCTGACGAGGTTTTCCGTACGTCCATAGGAACGCAAAGGTGGGGGGAGGTTTGGTAACTATGGTAACACTGCGATATACTGAATGTATCTTCACTAATCTAGTTCAATCGATTCTGACGAGGTTTTCCGTACGTCCATAGGAACGCAAAGGTGGGGGGAGGTTTGGTAACTATGGTAACACTGCGATATACTGAATGTATCTTCACTAATCTAGTTCAATCGATTCTGACGAGGTTTTCCGTACGTCCATAGGAACGCAAAGGTGGGGGGAGGTTTGGTAACTATGGTAACACTGCGATATACTGAATGTATCTTCACTAATCTAGTTCAATCGATTCTGACGAGGTTTTCCGTACGTCCATAGGAACGCAAAGGTGGGGGGAGGTTTGGTAACTATGGTAACACTGCGATATACTGAATGTATCTTCACTAATCTAGTTCAATCGATTCTGACGAGGTTTTCCGTACGTCCATAGGAACGCAAAGGTGGGGGGAGGTTTGGTAACTATGGTAACACTGCGATATACTGAATGTATCTTCACTAATCTAGTTCAATCGATTCTGACGAGGTTTTCCGTACGTCCATAGGAACGCAAAGGTGGTGGGAGGTTTGGTAACTATGGTAACACTGCGATATACTGAATGTATCTTCACTAATCTAGTTCAATCGATTCTGACGAGGTTTTCCGTACGTCCATAGGAACGCAAAGGTGGGGGGAGGTTTGCTAACTATGGTAACACTGCGATATACTGAATGTATCTTCACTAATCTAGTTCAATCGATTCTGACGAGGTTTTCCGTACGTCCATAGGAACGCAAAGGTGGGGGGAGGTTTGGTAACTATGGTAACACTGCGATATACTGAATGTATCTTCACTAATCTAGTTCAATTGATTCTGACGAGGTTTTCCGTACGTCCATAGGAACGCAAAGGTGGGGGGAGGTTTGGTAACTATGGTAACACTGCGATATACTGAATGTATCTTCACTAATCTAGTTCAATTGATTCTGACGAGGTTTTCCGTACGTCCATAGGAACGCAAAGGTGGGGGGAGGTTTAGTAACTATGGTAACACTGCGATATACTGAATGTATCTTCACTAATCTAGTTCAATCGATTCTGACGAGGTTTTCCGTACGTCCATAGGAACGCAAAGGTGGGGGGAGGTTTGGTAACTATGGTAACACTGCGATATACTGAATGTATCTTCACTAATCTAGTTCAATTGATTCTGACGAGGTTTTCCGTACGTCCATAGGAACGCAAAGGTGGGGGGAGGTTTGGTAACTATGGTAACACTGCGATATACTGAATGTATCTTCACTAATCTAGTTCAATCGATTCTGACGAGGTTTTCCGTACGTCCATAGGAACGCAAAGGTGGGGGGAGGTTTAGTAACTATGGTAACACTGCGATATACTGAATGTATCTTCACTAATCTAGTTCAATCGATTCTGACGAGGTTTTCCGTACGTCCATAGGAACGCAAAGGTGGGGGGAGGTTTGGTAACTATGGTAACACTGCGATATACTGAATGTATCTTCACTAATCTAGTTCAATCGATTCTGACGAGGTTTTCCGTACGTCCATAGGAACGCAAAGGTGGGGGGAGGTTTGGTAACTATGGTAACACTGCGATATACTGAATGTATCTTCACTAATCTAGTTCAATCGATTCTGACGAGGTTTTCCGTACGTCCATAGGAACGCAAAGGTGGGGGGAGGTTTAGTAACTATGGTAACACTGCGATATACTGAATGTATCTTCACTAATCTAGTTCAATCGATTCTGACGAGGTTTTCCGTACGTCCATAGGAACGCAAAGGTGGGGGGAGGTTTAGTAACTATGGTAACACTGCGATATACTGAATGTATCTTCACTAATCTAGTTCAATCGATTCTGACGAGGTTTTCCGTACGTCCATAGGAACGCAAAGGTGGGGGGAGGTTTGGTAACTATGGTAACACTGCGATATACTGAATGTATCTTCACTAATCTAGTTCAATCGATTCTGACGAGGTTTTCCGTACGTCCATAGGAACGCAAAGGTGGGGGGAGGTTTGGTAACTATGGTAACACTGCGATATACTGAATGTATCTTCACTAATCTAGTTCAATTGATTCTGACGAGGTTTTCCGTACGTCCATAGGAACGCAAAGGTGGGGGGAGGTTTGGTAACTATGGTAACACTGCGATATACTGAATGTATCTTCACTAATCTAGTTCAATTGATTCTGACGAGGTTTTCCGTACGTCCATAGGAACGCAAAGGTGGGGGGAGGTTTAGTAACTATGGTAACACTGCGATATACTGAATGTATCTTCACTAATCTAGTTCAATCGATTCTGACGAGGTTTTCCGTACGTCCATAGGAACGCAAAGGTGGGGGGAGGTTTGGTAACTATGGTAACACTGCGATATACTGAATGTATCTTCACTAATCTAGTTCAATCGATTCTGACGAGGTTTTCCGTACGTCCATAGGAACGCAAAGGTGGGGGGAGGTTTAGTAACTATGGTAACACTGCGATATACTGAATGTATCTTCACTAATCTAGTTCAATCGATTCTGACGAGGTTTTCCGTACGTCCATAGGAACGCAAAGGTGGGGGGAGGTTTGGTAACTATGGTAACACTGCGATATACTGAATGTATCTTCACTAATCTAGTTCAATCGATTCTGACGAGGTTTTCCGTACGTCCATAGGAACGCAAAGGTGGGGGGAGGTTTAGTAACTATGGTAACACTGCGATATACTGAATGTATCTTCACTAATCTAGTTCAATCGATTCTGACGAGGTTTTCCGTACGTCCATAGGAACGCAAAGGTGGGGGGAGGTTTGGTAACTATGGTAACACTGCGATATACTGAATGTATCTTCACTAATCTAGTTCAATTGATTCTGATGAGGTTTTCCGTAAATTAGAAACCTTGGGACTGTCAATTATATTCAGTTAATTTCAGAAATGTATTTAAATTAACGCATTGCAGTTAATGTTAAAGAAGTTATTGTTAAGAATTTTAAATATGAAATTATTATTTGATATTGTAAGCTTTCTCAATCTATCGTTTCTTCTAACTAAGAAAAAAACATTGAATTAGAAAGTAGAGGGCTAAATGTTTTTAAAGAAGTAATATTACAAAAATGTTTTGAAAACAGTTCCTACTTTGGTCAACAAAAAAGTGCATTAAATAATTATAAATAATATAAATAAAATATCATAACCTATGCGTTAAAACAGCTGTTCTATCAAATAACCTATAACATGTAATCAGCTGTTTTATGAAATTTAATGTTATCACTTATTTTAAGCTAAATTGGACGAAATCACTGTATTGCATATTTTGCTTTTTTTATGACAATTAGTTGTGCCATATTAAACTAGAATTAATTCGTTAAATTTAATTAATGAATTAATATTTGAACAAACTGTATTAACATAAAGTGGCATCCAGTACAAGTTAAACAAATGTATTTGAACTTGAATGGGTGAATAAACAGTATTTTACTAACGATGGAAATTTTAAACAAGTATATATATATATATATATAACGAAAGTGTAAACGAATGAGAATAATGGAATCTAAATTGAATTGTTTCGTAGTAAAGTTAACACTTCTACTATCAAGAGATATAAAATAATCGCTAATTATCCAAATACGAAAATTTCGGTATCGTTTCCTAAATGGTAAACAAATCTTCAGCAACAAAAATAACCGATTTTTATTTTTAAATTAGGATTTGTTCATTTGTATATTTTTAACACTTAATTGTTTTTATTTATTAATTTTAACTCAACAGTTCAACTTGTATCATTAATGATAAGAGTGTTGTAGGTCAACTTGAGAAAAGTTAATTAGCATAATAATAGCGTCATTAGATAGTGAGAGCGCGTACATGAGGTGCAAGTAATACACAGCATGACGTAAAATTCCAGAGTATTATGCTAATATTGAATAATGTAACTGGCAGTGGAATCAAAACACAACAAGAAGGAGAATCAAATAAAAGAAAAACAAGAAGTATAAACAAAATTTTGTTGTAGTCAATTCCTATTTAGGTTAGTAAGGAAAAATTTTGCTTTATTTACTTTTTATTAAATAATAACAATTAATATAAATAAAGTAACAACATATGCGTTAAAACAGCTGTTCTACCCCATAACCTATAACATAAAATTTGCTTTTTTATGAAATCATTTGTTATCATTTAGTTTAACCCAAATGGGACGAAATAACTTACTTTGCCCTTTTTGTGAACTATTTTTTCCAACTTTGCAATTTTAATTAATGATTTAATATTTGAAAAAAATTATATAACATCAAGTTTCTCCTACAAGTTTATAAAAATGAATTTAAACTTTAGTGGGCGAATAAACACTATTAAAAATTTGAACATTTTATATATATATATATATATATATATATATATATATATATATATATATGTGTGTGTGTGTGTGTGTGTGTGTGTGTGTGTGTATGTGTGTGTATGTGTGTGTGTGTGTGTGTGTGTGTGTGTGTGTGTGTGTGTTCAGAATAAAGGTTCAGAAATTTATATCAGAGTACATTTTCCTGAATTAAAGACAATGTAGCTGGTGGCACAATGTTTGAGTAGTAAAGCTACACAAGTGTTTTAATTAAATATAATTTTGAAAACGTTTTGTTATGTAGTTGTTTTTAGATTATAACTCTCGTCGGGGTGGTTTTGCGTGTCACTGTCAATCATAGTAACATTTGATTGAATGTTATAGCCTTTGAAACAATCACTTTTAACTATTTTCTTTAATCAAAAGCGAAATAAAATTATTGTTATTTTAGAAGTGTACTATGTTCCTTAAAATCTGTAATCGTCAATTAAAAGTTATGTAAATACATCCAGTTTTTAGTTTTTTTTCAGTTCGTAGTTTAATTTACAGCTAACGTAGATTTAGTGCTTCATTTGTAAACAATGAGTAAATTGTCATTATTTGAGATGTGTAGTTGATAGGGTTAGCAGTTTAACGATTCGGTTGAGAAATGACATTCATGTTCTTGATTAGGCATTTATCGATTTACTCTTTCGATCCATTAAAAAAAGTAAAATTATCTTTTGTAAAATAGTGAAACTATATAACAGACCTATCGCTTTATCCCCCTTTCATAAACCTTGCTGGGGGAAAATAGTAAAAGAGTAAATTATAATTTGCTGTAATTGTCTGACCTTTTCACATTTCTACTTTTCAGTATACAAAAAAACAGAAATTTCAAAAATAAATTATCCGAGACTAAAATAATATAATATATAAATAAATAATATATAATATTTTCAGTATAACTCGTAAACAATGGATTTAATTATACATTTACCTTAAACTATAGTGGTTATATTTCCATATTTAAATCAACAAAACTATTTTTTATTAAGAGTCTAAGCGCAAAACCAATAACAAATCAAATTTGTTTAAATAAAACTTAAAATTAATTGAAAATATTCTATTACCATACTTAAATGTAAGAGCTATACTGAGTAGATTTAGTACAATAAAAATGAACTAGTTCGAAGGTTAAATACGTTATCTTTACATTAAAATTATAGTACAGCTAATTGTTATTACGTTGGATGACAGAGAACATCATTGGCACTGATTAACATCATTAATAAAACAGAGTAACACTGTCGAATGTTTTGTGTGATGACATTTAGCCTTCTTCTTAGCATCAGATGAGTCATTTTGTGAGCTGTCATGACCTAATTTCCGAATGATGGCAAAACTGCCGCTTCATCCATCTGAAGGTCGTGGCTAGAATATGGAGTTTTGTCAACTAAAGACTATATTATAGATGACATTATGTTTGTCCTTGATTCTTGCAACGTGGCACATTTGTGTCTGGGCCGGTGCCTGCAAAGAATGATGATGTTGGGTTTTCAGTTTTTACTTTCTTTAATGTCGCACTCGAGACATGTACATTTCCCTTGTCACCTGATCCGCTTCTAGCTATACTTACAGACTGGCCAATATCAATACTTACTGGACCGTTACAGACTGGCCAATAACAGTAACTACTGGACCGTTATAGTCTGGTCAATATCAGTAACTACTGGACCGTTACAGACTGGCCAATATCAGTAACTACTGGACCGTTACAGACTGGCCAATATCAGTAACTACTGGGTCGTTACAGACTAGCCAATAACAATAACTACTGGACCGTTACAGACTGGCCAATATCAATACCTACTGGACCGTTACAGACTGGCCAATATCAGTAACTACTGGACCGTTACAGACTGGCCAATATCAATACCTACTGGACCGTTACAGACTGGCCAATATCAGTAACTACTGGACCGTTACAGACTGGCCAATATCAGTAACTACTGGATCATTACAGACGGGTCAATATCAGTAACTACTGGACCGTTACAGACTTTCCAATATCAGTAACTACTGGACCGTTACAGACTGGCCAATATCAGTAACTACTGGACCGTTACAGACTTTCCAATATCAGTAACTACTGGACCGTTACAGACTTTCCAATATCAGTAACTACTGGACCGTTACAGACTGGCCAATATCAGTAACTACTGGACCGTTACAGACTGGCCAATATCAGTAACTACTGGACCGTTACAGACTGGCCAATATCAGTAACTACTGGACCGTTACAGACTTTCCAATATCAGTAACTACTGGACCGTTACAGACTTTCCAATATCAGTAACTACTGGACCGTTACAGACTGGCCAATATCAGCAACCTCTGGACCAATACAGACTGGCCAATGTCAATAACTACTGTTTTATTCAAGTTTATTCCACAAGTAATTTTATTGATTTTTCCAAATAATTTTAATTTCACTTTTATCTCTACAATAACATAACAGTAAAAGTGTAAATGTTAAATATGCAACAACTGATTTCATACGTGTTTCACCACATCATTTGTGTTTTTAAATATTTGAAACATTTCAAAGTTCAATTTGTATAAACGTTTTTTTCCATTTTATATTGTTTTACTATAGTTTCCATTTTTTATTGTGAAGGAAGAAGGCATTTTAGAATATTCGATATGAGATTTAGTATATATAAAGGCATACATTAGTTAAAAAAACAACAATATAAAATCACTAAGTTATAAAAAAACTCCATGAGGTAGCTGATAAAGTGACAGGCACAGAGAACAAAAATATCTAGCCGTCAAGGTGTTAAAGATAAATTATGAAACCACATAAAATAAAATTTGAGTACTTTAATTAAATTATTATTTATATATGAAAATTAAATTGGTTCTTGCAGTAGAAAGATATATGTTTTTGGCTTTTTTTAAATTACCTGTAACAGATTTTTAATAGGTATTAGTTAATTTATTTCCTAAAACTAAATGGTTTCACAATTGTAATAGTTGTTATAAATGTTGTAACATTTAACAACTAAATAAAATCTGTTAACTAATGTGTACAAAAGTATTGTACAGCTTTGACTTATTTTGATGCGTTTTTATGGTACTTATTCCTCTAACTATGTTAAGTATAATTGTAAACATGCATGCTTGTACTGGGATTTTCATTATTTCTTTTCCTCAGTTGGTATCTAAGACGTAGCCTACACCACAATATTTTATGTATCTAAAATGTCTGTAATCCATTTAACTATGTTAATCACATGCAATAAACGTAAAGATTATGTACCCATCAATTTGTAATTTTTGCAGTTTGTCCCAGGTATCAGTTCAAATTGTGAGTGAAACTCATCATTAAAACACGCTCTATCCGTGTTTACTTATATATTTTGTTAACTTACTTCTTCATATCACGTTCTACTAGATAATTTTGTGTAACATAATATGCTAGTGTAACAAAAGTATATGCTGTAATAAGATTCAAGCTCGGCGTCTGTGCAGAGGTAATTATTGAACACACTCACAGAAATGATTGTACTTTTATATTATTGGTCGCGGTAGTGACATTAACTGATACGTGAATGTCGTCCAACTGAAAATGATAACTTTGTCATTGAAACGCGTGAATTTATTTTTTACGTTTTATTACGAAACGAAAATTCATACCTAATTAATTGTGACTTTTCTTCAACTATCGTCATATTAAATTCCAAGTTTCGGAGTTGGAAGATGAATATGTTTGTAAATACGGTAATAAAAACAGTTAATTTTCTATACAAATAAAATTTAAGATTATTAATTTCTTTTTAAAATTCCTTCTATTAGGTCACATTTTCCTGATATTCATCTTGTATTAATTTCCAATCGTTAATAAAATACGTTTTTATTCCTACAATCAAGTTCAAAAACATTTTTTTAAACCTATAGTAGATGACAATTGATGTAATATAGTTTTTTCAAATATTTATTCAATAATTAAATTATAAAATTTGTGGAGTCCAGCCGGATTCAAACGGAGAATCTTCATGTTCGAAGTCTAGCGCGACTTGGCAAATCGCCAATTTTTCAATACCTAAAAACGTATTTCCTCAAAGATGTATATGTATTTCTCCTCCCCCCCCCCCCATATAGCTGGCCTCGAAACCTCCATACTATAGCATCAAACTGTTACCATGGTTACCACACAATCTCATAAATAGTGCTTTAGGGTTAAAAATGATAGACAAGAAAAATAAACAAACAAACTGGAAGTAAAAAAACAATGATTAAAATTTTTTCTTTGTTGACCTCCGTTAAAATTTACTTAATTTTTTTTTTTTATATGTGTGTGTTTGTGTATATATATATATATATATATATATATATATATATATATATATATATACACACACACATATATGTATGTAATACATATACATACATATTACTTGTTTCAAACCTTTGTACAAAAAGTTTTATACCGTATATCAATATGTCCTGTAAAATGAGACCTGGTTGATACATAGGCCTATATTAGTTAGTAACGTATTAAAAAATGAAACTTTTCAAATTTTGATGCCCTTTGAGACATTGATGTATAACTAAGCAGAAAGTTTTATGGAATAAACTCGCAAGTGCAACAGGTTTACTATAAAATGTAATTTATTTACAAAATGCAGAAGCTCTAATAAATTATGTGAACGAATATCTAACCATGGTAGGCTGGCGCAGGATATGCGGGAGCGGGTGCCGGTGCGGGATGAGCACCAGGTGACTTCTTCACCACAGCGTTGAACCCATTGTGAGGATCAGCTGTGTACTCTACGGTGCGTGTGGATCCGTCAGGCTCGACCAGGCTATAGCTGCCGTGGACTACGTCTCCTTCCCTGCTCTCGGACTGGCTCTTGACGTCTCCGGTGTGGGCATCGTGTACGTTGTAGTCAAAGGTGTAGTGCGGGTTGGGGTCGTAGGGTTCAACGCGTGGGGCTGGAGCGTGAGCAGGTGCAACGTAAGGGCGGTAAGCGGGAGCAGGGACAGGGTACGCAGGAGCAGGGGCAGGGTACACGGGAGCAGCGACCACGGCGGGGCGGTATGCAGGAGGTGCTCGCACTGCCGGCGCAGAGTAGCTTACTGCGGCAGGAGCTGGTGCTGGGAAGTAGCCTGCGTTCGCAGCCGCCAACATGGCGACCAAGACGATCAACTGCACAACAAAATAAAATTGTGGTTTTGTAAGAGTAACAGTTCCTCACATATTTTACTATTCTATCTACTTCGCCATGATCCTAACACCTGATAACATTAACTGGATTTGTAGTGAGTGGTTTCATGTAGCACATTTCACTGCAATTATACCCTAAGCGCCAAAATATGCACTACTGAAACAGTTGTAAGGTATTATCACATTTTATTTTATTCTATTTACATAGTTTTATCTGCATTAGTTAGCGCTGTCAGTAAAAATTAACCTCAAATGGTAACAATCAAAAGTTACCTCAGCTGATCAGAAGGCAACTACAGCTGATTTAGTTTGAGAACTGTTTATTTTGGCGCATAAGGTTTGTTTACTAATTATACAAGAGAATTTACTAATTACTTATTCAATATGTATAAAATATTTTTAACATTTTATACGATCTTATAAATTAAAAGCTAGAAATTTTAAATTAAAACTTTTATTTTCAAATTGTTCTATTTGTTTAGGTAAATATTTTTTTGGCAACAATTCAAAAGTATAGATAGTAAAATATTACCTCATATAAAACTTGATATAAAGTCTACATTGCTGGTCACGCCTGACCCCCCCCCCCCCACGCGGCCTTAGAATACAGATTCGGGCACCAGTAACCTTTACTGCCGTCAATGTGTTGAAGTAACTACAAGAGGGATTGACATTTTTTAACAAAATATAGCAACGCGTTTTTATTTTTGTTAGGGATAATAATGATTTCTTCTCCAAACTTTGTTTAATACTACTTAGGGGGGTAAAATGTTTCGAGAAACAATATTGCTTTAAATTTCAATTCCTATAATACATTTTATTTATTATGAATCATTTTTATATTTATAAATTGACGATATAGATTAGGTTTTGATTTATAGAATGTAATGTTATAAATAGATATTTTATTTAAATATGTTTTTTTTATATCTTATATTCTAAGTTAGATTTGTGTTAAAGAAATTTGTATTTTAAGATCGTTGGTGCCTTACTATTTTATCTACTTTGCCATTGTCCCTAACACTCTAACCTTTACAAAGTCACTGGTTTTATGTGTAATAATCATTAATTATAATCAGCAATTATTTGAGCAATTGATATTTTGTATCAACATATAAAAACGAATTTATATTTATGTACTTCTGCGTCCATAATTATTACTTTCCCCAGTATTGTCAAGTTTTTCTTTCATACAAAACATTTGTCGTGACATTTTAGTGTGTTTACTTCTAATTCTCATTTACATCTTTAAATATAATGAATAGTTTTAATGTTTAATAACAAAACAATAGAAATGAGGTTTCTATTTAAAGTAATTTAGAACGTATTGTTTTAAAAGGCATTTGTTTTTAAAATGTTATGTTACTGGTATTTGTGTGTAGAGGTTTTATTTTATCTAAAATAATTAATTTTATAAATATTTTCTCTACTACAATTATAAACTCATTGTTTATAATTCTGATTAAAACATATTTCGATTTGTTTATTATTATTATTGTTTTTTGTTGTTACATTGGATGGAAAAATGTTTTTAAACATTTCTTAGAATTTTATAATTCATGTTTACACTCGGAGAAATATAGCACAAGAAAGTCAAGTGTAACTCTCAATTTATATCGTAATATGAAACAATTTTTAACAAAATGTTTTGTTGTTTTACGTTTACAAATAATAGCAGTCTAGTTTTTTTTCATGGCAGTATAAAATGAAATATCAATAATAAGTATAAGGGTGTGTTTTTGTATCCTTTCAAAATGTAGCTACACTACGTTTCACCGCTGGAAAAACCCTGATATAATTACCTTACAAGCCATTGCTATGCTCCGTTGCGTTGAACAAACAAGAACTGATGCTGTTAACAATGAGAATGTGTTTAAATACTCTAACTTCGGCAACAAATTCTAATAATTGCTCCCTCTAAAACATTGGCCGTTCCGCTCGCCAATTGTCCTTTCACTTGACACGGCCAACGCCCACCTCCCCGACATGTCTTTCGGTCACCTTTGTCCTATCACATATTCGCAATTTCAAGGTGTATGCTTTAGTAGTTTTGGTAAAATATGGAACACATTTATTTTAAAATTGTGTGTTATTTAATGCTATTTACAAATAAAATTACTGAAATATTTTCAGAGTTTTTCTTTGTACTTAAATGGGATTATCAGGCGTGACTTTCGTCGTCAAAGGGTTGCGAACTTATACAAGGTAAAATGCAAACATGAGACCTGTAAGTAGAGGGTGTATTCATCAAGAGGTACAGGGATTTTAGGATTTTTGTAGGGGATGACTTGACGTGTATAGAGTTCCGTAAAAAGCTATTTTTACAAGGGAGATATAAAGCAGTCGAAACGCGGTTATGTAACATATATACATTTTGTGTTTCAGTATGCCTTATTATAAAATCATAAATACTTACCATCTCTTACAAGCTTGGGTCAAAACTGTTTATGCAATATTGAGTTTTTTTTGAATTATTATAATGTTGAATTATATACCTTAATTCCAGGTTATTCCGTCAACTAGAACCGTCTGTAGCAAGGTTTCACTAGAGTTGCTCTGGAAGTCGGAGTATTTGTTAGCATATATTTGTTGAAGGCTCTACTAAGACGCTTTCAGTTTCCAAAAGGTGCTTCCCCAAAACATAAAACTTCTAAGATTCAAAATTAAATAAAAATTACAAACACAAAAACCTATTCAACTGCGACACATAAAATGTAGTAGTTTTAATAAAACTACTATAAAGTAGGTGTTTTATTAATTAGTAGTAATGGTAGTTTTATTATAGGTAGTACAAATTAATACTAATAAAACTGGGGCCCTTAACTACATGTTGAAACTAAGAAAGATTTACTAGTAAATGAAGTTTATATTGTTTGTGGCCTATTGTTTAAAAATATAGATTTTTTAATATCTTATAATACAATTTAAAGTGATTATTACATTTTAAAACTATTTACCAGCGTGTACTCGATGTCTCACTAGATACTAGATTATTTATTTAGACTAGTTTCGGTAGTGGTTATTACATTTTAAAACTATTTACCAGCGTGTACTCGATGTCTCACTAGATACTAGGTTATTTATTTAGACTAGTTTCGGTAGTGGTTATTACATTTTAAAACTATTTACCAGCGTGTACTCGATGTCTCACTAGATACTAGGTTATTTATTTAGACTAGTTTCGGTAGTGATTATTACATTTTAAAACTATTTACCAGCGTGTACTCGATGTCTCACTAGATACTAGGTTATTTATTTAGACTAGTTTCGGTAGTGGTTATTACATTTTAAAACTATTTACCAGCGTGTACTCGATGTCTCACTAGATACTAGGTTATTTATTTAGACTAGTTTCGGTAGTGGTTATTACATTTTAAAACTATTTACCAGCGTGTACTCGATGTCTCACTAGATACTAGATTATTTATTTAGACTAGTTTCGGTAGTGATTATTACATTTTAAAACTATTTACCAGCGTGTACTCGCTGTCTCACTAGATACTAGATTATTTATTTAGACTAGTTTCGGTAGTGATTATTACATTTTAAAACTATTTACCAGCGTGTACTCGATGTCTCACTAGATACTAGATTATTTATTTAGACTAGTTTCGGTAGTGGTTATTACATTTTAAAACTATTTACCAGCGTGTACTCGATGTCTCACTAGATACTAGATTATTTATTTAGACTAGTTTCGGTAGTGGTTATTACATTTTAAAACTATTTACCAGCGTGTACTCGATGTCTCACTAGATACTAGGTTATTTATTTAGACTAGTTTCGGTAGTGATTATTACATTTTAAAACTATTTACCAGCGTGTACTCGATGTCTCACTAGATACTAGGTTATTTATTTAGACTAGTTTCGGTAGTGATTATTACATTTTAAAACTATTTACCAGCGTGTACTCGATGTCTCACTAGATACTAGGTTATTTATTTAGACTAGTTTCGGTAGTGATTATTACATTTTAAAACTATTTACCAGCGTGTACTCGATGTCTCACTAGATACTAGGTTATTTATTTAGACTAGTTTCGGTAGTGATTATTACATTTTAAAACTATTTACCAGCGTGTACTCGATGTCTCACTAGATACTAGGTTATTTATTTAGACTAGTTTCGGTAGTGATTATTACATTTTAAAACTATTTACCAGCGTGTACTCGATGTCTCACTAGATACTAGGTTATTTATTTAGACTAGTTTCGGTAGTGATTATTACATTTTAAAACTATTTACCAGCGTGTACTCAAAGTCTCACTAGATACTAGGTTATTTATTTAGACTAGTTTCGGTAGTGATTATTACATTTTAAAACTATTTACCAGCGTGTACTCGATGTCTCACTAGATACTAGGTTATTTATTTAGACTAGTTTCGGTAGTGATTATTACATTTTAAAACTATTTACCAGCGTATACTCGATGTGTGACTAGATACTAGGTTGTTTATTTAGACTAGTTTCGGTAGTGATTATTACATTTTAAAACTATTTACCAGCGTGTACTCAAAGTCTCACTAGATACTAGGTTATTTATTTAGACTAGTTTCGGTAGTGATTATTACATTTTAAAACTATTTACCAGCGTGTACTCAAAGTTTCACTAGATACTAGGTTGTTTATTTAGACTAGTTTCGGTAGTGATTATTACATTTTAAAACTATTTACCAGCGTGTACTCGATGTCTCACTAGATACTAGGTTATTTATTTAGACTAGTTTCGGTAGTGATTATTACATTTTAAAACTATTTACCAGCGTGTACTCGATGTCTCACTAGATACTAGGTTATTTATTTAGACTAGTTTCGGTAGTGATTATTACATTTAAAAACTATTTACCAGCGTATACTCGATGTCTCACTAGATACTAGGTTATTTATTTAGACTAGTTTCGGTAGTGATTATTACATTTAAAAACTATTTACCAGCGTATACTCGATGTCTCACTAGATACTAGGTTATTTATTTAGACTAGTTTCGGTAGTGATTATTACATTTTAAAACTATTTACCAGCGTGTACTCGATGTCTCACTACATACTATTTTATTTATTTAGACTAGTTTCGGTAGTGATTATTACATTTTAAAACTATTTACCAGCGTGTACTCAAAGTCTCACTAGATACTAGGTTATTTATTTAGACTAGTTTCGGTAGTGATTATTACATTTTAAAACTATTTACCAGCGTGTACTCGATGTCTCACTAGATACTAGGTTATTTATTTAGACTAGTTTCGGTAGTGATTATTACATTTTAGAACTATTTACCAGCGTGTACTCGATGTCTCACTAGATACTAGGTTATTTATTTAGACTAGTTTCGGTAGTGATTATTACATTTTAAAACTATTTACCAGCGTGTACTCGATGTCTCACTAGATACTAGGTTATTTATTTAGACTAGTTTCGGTAGTGATTATTACATTTTAAAACTATTTACCAGCGTGTACTCGATGTCTCACTAGATACTAGGTTATTTATTTAGACTAGTTTCGGTAGTGATTATTACATTTAAAAACTATTTACCAGCGTATACTCGATGTGTGACTAGATACTAGGTTGTTTATTTAGACTAGTTTCGGTAGTGATTATTACATTTTAAAACTATTTACCAGCGTATACTCGATGTCTCACTAGATACTAGGTTATTTATTTAGACTAGTTTCGGTAGTGATTATTACATTTTAAAACTATTTACCAGCGTGTACTCGATGTCTCACTAGATAGTAGGTTATTTATTTAGACTAGTTTCGGTAGTGATTATTACATTTTAAAACTATTTACCAGCGTGTACTCGATGTCTCACTAGATACTAGATTATTTATTTAGACTAGTTTCGGTAGTGATTATTACATTTTAAAACTATTTACCAGCGTATACTCGATGTCTCACTAGATACTAGATTATTTATTTAGACTAGTTTCGGTAGTGATTATTACATTTTAAAACTATTTACCAGCGTATACTCGATGTCTCACTAGATACTAGATTATTTATTTAGACTAGTTTCGGTAGTGATTATTACATTTTAAAACTATTTACCAGCGTGTACTCGATGTCTCACTAGATACTAGATTATTTATTTAGACTAGTTTCGGTAGTGATTATTACATTTTAAAACTATTTACCAGCGTGTACTCGATGTCTCACTAGATACTAGATTATTTATTTAGACTAGTTTCGGTAGTGATTATTACATTTTAAAACTATTTACCAGCGTATACTCGATGTCTCACTAGATACTAGATTATTTATTTAGACTAGTTTCGGTAGTGATTATTACATTTTAAAACTATTTACCAGCGTATACTCGATGTCTCACTAGATACTAGATTATTTATTTAGACTAGTTTCGGTAGTGATTATTACATTTTAAAACTATTTACCAGCGTGTACTCGATGTCTCACTAGATACTAGATTATTTATTTAGACTAGTTTCGGTAGTGATTATTACATTTTAAAACTATTTACCAGCGTATACTCGATGTCTCACTAGATACTAGGTTATTTATTTAGACTAGTTTCGGTAGTGATTATTACATTTTAAAACTATTTACCAGCGTGTACTCGATGTCTCACTAGATAGTAGGTTATTTATTTAGACTAGTTTCGGTAGTGATTATTACATTTTAAAACTATTTACCAGCGTGTACTCGATGTCTCACTAGATACTAGGTTATTTATTTAGACTAGTTTCGGTAGTGATTATTACATTTTAAAACTATTTACCAGCGTGTACTCGATGTCTCACTAGATACTAGGTTATTTATTTAGACTAGTTTCGGTAGTGATTATTACATTTTAAAACTATTTACCAGCGTGTACTCGATGTCTCACTAGATAGTAGGTTATTTATTTAGACTAGTTTCGGTAGTGATTATTACATTTTAAAACTATTTACCAGCGTGTACTCGATGTCTCACTAGATACTAGGTTATTTATTTAGACTAGTTTCGGTAGTGATTATTACATTTTAAAACTATTTACCAGCGTGTACTCGATGTCTCACTAGATAGTAGGTTATTTATTTAGACTAGTTTCGGTAGTGATTATTACATTTTAAAACTATTTACCAGCGTGTACTCGATGTCTCACTAGATACTAGGTTATTTATTTAGACTAGTTTCGGTAGTGATTATTACATTTTAAAACTATTTACCAGCGTATACTCGATGTCTCACTAGATACTAGGTTATTTATTTAGACTAGTTTCGGTAGTGATTATTACATTTTAAAACTATTTACCAGCGTGTACTCGATGTCTCACTAGATAGTAGGTTATTTATTTAGACTAGTTTCGGTAGTGATTATTACATTTTAAAACTATTTACCAGCGTGTACTCGATGTCTCACTAGATAGTAGGTTATTTATTTAGACTAGTTTCGGTAGTGATTATTACATTTAAAAACTATTTACCAGCGTGTACTCGATGTCTCACTAGATACTAGGTTATTTATTTAGACTAGTTTCGGTAGTGATTATTACATTTTAAAACTATTTACCAGCGTATACTCGATGTGTCACTAGATACTAGGTTATTTATTTAGACTAGTTTCGGTAGTGATTATTACATTTTAAAACTATTTACCAGCGTATACTCGATGTGTCACTAGATACTAGGTTATTTATTTAGACTAGTTTCGGTAGTGATTATTACATTTTAAAACTATTTACCAGCGTATACTCGATGTGTCACTAGATACTAGGTTATTTATTTAGACTAGTTTCGGTAGTGAATATTACATTTAAAAACTATTTACCAGCGTATACTCGATGTCTCACTAGATACTAGGTTATTTATTTAGACTAGTTTCGGTAGTGATTATTACATTTTAAAACTATTTACCAGCGTATACTCGATGTCTCACTAGATACTAGGTTATTTATTTAGACTAGTTTCGGTAGTGATTATTACATTTTAAAACTATTTACCAGCGTGTACTCGATGTGTCACTAGATACTAGGTTATTTATTTAGACTAGTTTCGGTAGTGATTATTACATTTAAAAACTATTTACCAGCGTATACTCGATGTCTCACTAGATACTAGGTTATTTATTTAGACTAGTTTCGGTAGTGATTATTACATTTAAAAACTATTTACCAGCGTGTACTCACTCGATGTCTCACTAGATACTAGGTTATTTATTTAGACTAGTTTCGGTAGTGATTATTACATTTAAAAACTATTTACCAGCGTGTACTCGATGTGTCACTAGATACTAGGTTATTTATTTAGACTAGTTTCGGTAGTGATTATTACATTTAAAAACTATTTACCAGCGTGTACTCGATGTCTTACTAGATACTAGGTTATTTATTTAGACTAGTTTCGGTAGTGATTATTACATTTTAAAACTATTTACCAGCGTGTACTCGATGTCTCACTAGATACTAGGTTATTTATTTAGACTAGTTTTGGTAGTGATTATTACATTTTAAAACTATTTACCAGCGTGTACTCGATGTCTCACTAGATACTAGGTTATTTATTTAGACTAGTTTTGGTAGTGATTATTACATTTTAAAACTATTTACCAGCGTGTACTCGATGTCTCACTAGATACTAGGTTATTTATTTAGACTAGTTTTGGTAGTGATTATTACATTTTAAAACTATTTACCAGCGTGTACTCGATGTCTCACTAGATACTAGGTTATTTATTTAGACTAGTTTTGGTAGTGATTATTACATTTTAAAACTATTTACCAGCGTGTACTCGATGTCTCACTAGATACTAGGTTATTTATTTAGACTAGTTTTGGTAGTGATTATTACATTTTAAAACTATTTACCAGCGTATACTCGATGTCTCACTAGATACTAGGTTATTTATTTAGACTAGTTTCGGTAGTGATTATTACATTTTAAAACTATTTACCAGCGTGTACTCGATGTCTCACTAGATACTAGGTTATTTATTTAGACTAGTTTTGGTAGTGATTATTACATTTTAAAACTATTTACCAGCGTGTACTCGATGTCTCACTAGATACTAGGTTATTTATTTAGACTAGTTTTGGTAGTGATTATTACATTTTAAAACTATTTACCAGCGTGTACTCGATGTCTCACTAGATACTAGGTTATTTATTTAGACTAGTTTTGGTAGTGATTATTACATTTTAAAACTATTTACCAGCGTGTACTCGATGTCTCACTAGATACTAGGTTATTTATTTAGACTAGTTTTGGTAGTGATTATTACATTTTAAAACTATTTACCAGCGTGTACTCGATGTCTTACTAGATACTAGGTTATTTATTTAGACTAGTTTCGGTAGTGATTATTACATTTTAAAACTATTTACCAGCGTGTACTCGATGTCTCACTAGATACTAGGTTATTTATTTAGACTAGTTTTGGTAGTGATTATTACATTTTAAAACTATTTACCAGCGTGTACTCGATGTCTCACTAGATACTAGGTTATTTATTTAGACTAGTTTCGGTAGTGATTATTACATTTTAAAACTATTTACCAGCGTGTACTCGATGTCTCACTAGATACTAGGTTATTTATTTAGACTAGTTTCGGTAGTGATTATTACATTTTAAAACTATTTACCAGCGTGTACTCGATGTCTCACTAGATACTAGGTTATTTATTTAGACTAGTTTTGGTAGTGATTATTACATTTTAAAACTATTTACCAGCGTGTACTCGATGTCTCACTAGATACTAGGTTATTTATTTAGACTAGTTTTGGTAGTGATTATTACATTTTAAAACTATTTACCAGCGTGTACTCGATGTCTCACTAGATACTAGGTTATTTATTTAGACTAGTTTTGGTAGTGATTATTACATTTTAAAACTATTTACCAGCGTGTACTCGATGTCTCACTAGATACTAGGTTATTTATTTAGACTAGTTTTGGTAGTGATTATTACATTTAAAAACTATTTACCAGCGTGTACTCGATGTCTTACTAGATACTAGGTTATTTATTTAGACTAGTTTCGGTAGTGATTATTACATTTTAAAACTATTTACCAGCGTGTACTCGATGTCTCACTAGATACTAGGTTATTTATTTAGACTAGTTTTGGTAGTGATTATTACATTTTAAAACTATTTACCAGCGTGTACTCGATGTCTCACTAGATACTAGGTTATTTATTTAGACTAGTTTTGGTAGTGATTATTACATTTTAAAACTATTTACCAGCGTGTACTCGATGTCTCACTAGATACTAGGTTATTTATTTAGACTAGTTTTGGTAGTGATTATTACATTTTAAAACTATTTACCAGCGTGTACTCGATGTCTCACTAGATACTAGGTTATTTATTTAGACTAGTTTTGGTAGTGATTATTACATTTTAAAACTATTTACCAGCGTGTACTCGATGTCTCACTAGATACTAGGTTATTTATTTAGACTAGTTTTGGTAGTGATTATTACATTTTAAAACTATTTACCAGCGTGTACTCGATGTCTCACTAGATACTAGGTTATTTATTTAGACTAGTTTTGGTAGTGATTATTACATTTTAAAACTATTTACCAGCGTGTACTCGATGTCTCACTAGATACTAGGTTATTTATTTAGACTAGTTTCGGTAGTGATTATTACATTTTAAAACTATTTACCAGCGTGTACTCGATGTCTCACTAGATACTAGGTTATTTATTTAGACTAGTTTCGGTAGTGATTATTACATTTTAAAACTATTTACCAGCGTGTACTCGATGTCTCACTAGATACTAAGTTATTTATTTAGACTAGTTTCGGTAACGATGTCACCGTCATCAGTAAATGGTAGTGATTATTGTTAGAAAGTGTTATATGTATCTAAATATCTTCTAAATAAGATGGAGGCTATTAAAGCAACTCTAGCGATATTATGGTATTCTTAATTTTAAAACGAGTTTTTCTAACGGTCGATTAGTATCTTTTTTGTAGATAGAAACACAATACAAACAAAATGACATAGTATTGTTTGTTTTTAATTAGTGATTTTAAAAATATATCATGATAGTATTTAATGGAAATTTTGTAACTCGTAGGAAACGTTTATATAATTTTCCCAAAAGTCCCAACTCTCTGTAAAACCTTGTAAATACTGTCTTCAGCTTATATTACTTGGGTATAAAAATTCTCGTAGTTACAAATTACGTTTCAAAAATACTTAAAACGATGACAAAATTACCAACGAAAATATTTTATATTGTGAGATATTTAGAAAGTCACAACTGTCTAAATAATCGTTCTTGTTTTTGTTTTTTTATACTTACGTTAACACGACTTGTGAGTCTGAATCCCGCGATATCGTCCAGTTTCCTTTTATACGATTTCTCTATCTTAAAACAGCTGTCATGTTTAGCAAGCAGGTATATGGAGTTTCTTGTGCAAGCTGTCAGGTGTTTGTTCTGTATAGTGGAATAAATAAACACATTGACTTGACTAACGTCGCTACATACCCTCTAAGCTCATTAGGTGTTATTGACTCTGTTCTTGATGAAGCTGCCAATCGGTCGAAACGATCATTGAAATCGGAAACGTTGCTGTAACACGTTGACTTGTTTTCTCAGATTAATACAATCCATTTATACCAAATTGTATAACATTGTTTACAGAAGAGATTTCAGACTGGCGTTTGCATAAACAGTCAGATTGCAACGCAATGTCCATCAAGCTTGAGGCAAGTGTGTGGGGTGTGTTATATACACTGAGTGGAGATTCCTTCTGTGGACACTAAATATGTGTGTCAGGAAGGAAATTTACCAGGTCCACAAAGAAATTAGGTTGTGGCACTAGAGGGTGTGCCGGCCAAAGTGTAAACGTCTACCCTAGAGCGTACGTAGCAACGCCTAGAGCGTACGTAGCAACGCCTAGAGCTTACGTAGCAACGCAACGCCTAGAGCGTACGTAGCAACGCCTAAAGCGTACGTAGCAACGCCTGGAGCGTACGTAACAACTCCTAGAGCGTACGTAGCAATGCCTAGAGCGTACGTAGCAACGCCTGGAGCGTACGTAGCAACGCCTGGAGCGTACGTAGCAACGCCTAGAGCGCACGTAGAAACGCCTGGAGCGTACGTAGCAACGCCTAGAGCGCACGTAGCAACGCCTGGAGCGAACGTAGCAACGCCTAGAGCGTACGTAGCAACGCCTAGAGTGTACGTAGCAACGCCTATGGCGTACATAGCAACTCCTGGAGCGTACGTAGCAACGCCTAGAGTGTACGTAGCATTGCCTAGAGCGTATGTAGCTACGCCTAGAGCGCCCGTAGCAAGACCTGGATTGTACGTAGCAACGCCTAGAACACGATTTTATCGCACGAAATATTATTACGAAGAAAGGACCTATTGGCACAGACATACATAACAAGTCTATTGGTTATCCTTGACATTAACCTTACTTTTACTTTGCGTCCTGTGCTCTGTAATAACTTCCCTTGTGATCCAAAAAAAGGAATTTACCATTTCAAAGCTATCTTTAAATGGCCTGAAGGTAGATTCACTCTAAAGCCCTGGTCTATGTTTGGATGGTATAATTATTATTATAGGCCCTAATATGTGCATTATTTTAGAACATATTGTACGTTTCGTGGTTCTTTCGTTCTGTATGAATTGCTTTTGTTTTTTCTGTTGTAATACTTTAGTAACAAGTATTATATAATAATGGCTTAGAATAACTAGAATTATAAATACCTTAATTACACAATGTACAGAAAACTAAGACCAACGTTGCCTGCTATTCTTTTTAGCTCAATTCACTGAGCGTAAAGAATTAAATAACTTTAATTAAGGAACAATAAAATTATTTGCGGAAATAAAAGAAGTTATAAATAATCAATGAGAAATAATGTGTTAATTAACTATATTTTTAAAACAGTTAAATTTTTTTTCGTGGAAAATTTATATCCACAACGATTACGTTTGATAAATTTAGTAAGACACAGTGACCAGGCTATTCCTGGTGGTGTGATGGAATAGCAATATATTCTGTAATGCAAGAGAAATCTGTGTGAATGCCTGTGAAGATGGCCTGAGCCAGTGGTGAGTGTCTATTGTAGCAGGTTTGTGGCGTACAGTCTACTGAAGAGTGTTACCTGTCATAGTCTGGAGTAGTACGCTTCTTCGTCAGGAAATACTTGGTGGTGATGGAATAACAATACATTCTGTAATGCAAGAGAAATCTGTGCGAATGCCTGTGAAGATGGCCTGAGCCAGTGGTGGAGTGTCTATTGTAGCAGGTTTGTGGCGTGCAGTCTACTGAAGAGTGTTACCTGTCATAGTCTGGTGTAGTACGCTTCTTCGTCAGGAAATACTTGGTGGTGATGCAATAACAATACATTCCGTAATGCAAGAGAAATCTGTGCGAATGCCTGTGAAGATGGCCTGAGCCAGTGGTGAGTGTCTATTGTAGCAGGTTTGTGCGTGCAGTCTACTGAAGAGTGTTACCTGTCATAGTCTGGAGTAGTACGCTTCTTCGTCAGGAAATACTTGGTGGTGATGGAATAACAATACATTCTGTAATGCAAGAGAAATCTGTGCGAATGCCTGTGAAGATGGCCTGAGCTAGTGGTGAGAGTCTATTGTAGCAGGTTTGTGGCGTACAGTCTACTGAAGAGTGTTACCTGTCATAGTCTGGAGTAGTACGCTTCTTCGTCAGGAAATACTTGGTGGTGATGGAATAACAATACATTCTGTAATGCAAGAGAAATCTGTGCGAATGCCTGTGAAGATGGCTTGAGCCAGTGGTGAGAGTCATTGTAGCAGGTTTGTGGCGTGCAGTCTACTGGAGAGTGTTACCTGTCATAGTCTGGTGTAGTACGCTTCTTCGTCAGAAAATACTTGGGTGTGATGGAATAACAATACATTCTGTAATGCAAGAGAAATCTGTGCGAATGCCTGTGAAGATGGCTTGAGCCAGTGGTGAGAGTCTATTGTAGCAGGTTTGTGGCGTGCAGTCTACTGAAGAGTGTTACCTGTCATAGTCTGGAGTAGTACGCTTCTTCGTCAGGAAATACTTAGTGGTGAGGGAATAACAATACATTCTGTAATGCAAGAGAAATCTGTGCGAATGCCTGTGAAGATGGCCTGAGCCAGTGGTGAGTGTCTATTGTAGCAGGTTTGTGCGTGCAGTCTACTGAAGAGTGTTACCTGTCATAGTCTGGAGTAGTACGCTTCTTCGTCAGGAAATACTTGGGTGTGATGGAATAACAATACATCCTGTAATGCAAGAGAAATCTGTGCGAATGCCTGTGAAGATGGCCTGAGCCAGTGGTAAGTGTCTATTGTAGCAGGTTTGTGGCGTGCAGTCTACTGAAGAGTGTTACCTGTCATAGTCTGGAGTAGTACGCTTCTTCGTCAGGAAATACTTGGGTGTGATGGAATAACAATACATTCTGTAATGCAAGAGAAATCTGTGCGAATGCCTGTGAAGATGGCTTGAGCCAGTGGTGAGTGTCTATTGTAGCAGGTTTGTGGCGTGCAGTCTACTGAAGAGTGTTACCTGTCATAGTCTGTAGTAGTACGCTTCTTCGTCAGGAAATACTTGGGTGTGATGGAATAACAATACATTCTGTAATGCAAGAGAAATCTGTGTGAATGCCTGTGAAGATGGCTTGAGCCAGTGGTGAGTGTCTATTGTAGCAGGTTTGTGGCGTGCAGTCTACTGAAGAGTGTTACCTGTCATAGTCTGGAGTAGTACGCTTCTTCGTCAGAAAATACTTGGGTGTGATGGAATAACAATACATTCTGTAATACAAGAGAAATCTGTGCGAATGCCTGTGAAGATGGCTTGAGCCAGTGGTGAGTGTCTATTGTAGCAGGTTTGTGGCGTACAGTCTACTGAAGAGTGTTACCTGTCATAGTCTGGAGTAGTACGCTTCTTCGTCAGGAAATACTTGGTGGTGATGGAATAACAATACATTCTGTAATGCAAGAGAAATCTGTGCGAATGCCTGTGAAGATGGCCTGAGCCAGTGGTGAGTGTCTATTGTAGCAGGTTTGTGCGTGCAGTCTACTGAAGAGTGTTACCTGTCATAGTCTGGAGTAGTACGCTTCTTCGTCAGGAAATACTTGGTGGTGATGGAATAACAATACATTCTGTAATGCAAGAGAAATCTGTGCGAATGCCTGTGAAGATGGCCTGAGCCAGTGGTGAGTGTCTATTGTAGCAGGTTTGTGCGTGCAGTCTACTGAAGAGTGTTACCTGTCATAGTCTGGAGTAGTACGCTTCTTCGTCAGGAAATACTTGGTGGTGATGGAATAACAATACATTCTGTAATGCAAGAGAAATCTGTGCGAATGCCTGTGAAGATGGCATGAGCCAGTGGTGAGTGTCTATTGTAGCAGGTTTGTGCGTGCAGTCTACTGAAGAATGTTACCTGTCATAGTCTGGTGTAGTACGCTTCTTCGTCAGGAAATACTTGGTGGTGATGGAATAACAATACATTCTGTAATGCAAGAGAAATCTGTGCGAATGCCTGTGAAGATGGCCTGAGCTAGTGGTGAGAGTCTATTGTAGCAGGTTTGTGCGTGCAGTCTACTGAAGAATGTTACCTGTCATAGTCTGGTGTAGTACGCTTCTTCGTCAGGAAATACTTGGTGGTGATGGAATAACAATACATTCTGTAATGCAAGAGAAATCTGTGCGAATGCCTGTGAAGATGGCATGAGCCAGTGGTGAGTGTCTATTGTAGCAGGTTTGTGCGTGCAGTCTACTGAAGAATGTTACCTGTCATAGTCTGGTGTAGTACGCTTCTTCGTCAGGAAATACTTGGTGGTGATGGAATAACAATACATTCTGTAATGCAAGAGAAATCTGTGTGAATGCCTGTGAAGATGGCCTGAGCCAGTGGTGAGTGTCTATTGTAGCAGGTTTGTGCGTGCAGTCTACTGAAGAGTGTTACCTGTCATGGTCTGGAGTAGTACGCTTCTTCGTCAGAAAATACTTGGGTGTGATGGAATAACAATACATTCTGTAATACAAGAGAAATCTGTGCGAATGCCTGTGAAGATGGCTTGAGCCAGTGGTGAGTGTCTATTGTAGCAGGTTTGTGGCGTACAGTCTACTGAAGAGTGTTACCTGTCATAGTCTGGAGTAGTACGCTTCTTCGTCAGGAAATACTTGGTGGTGATGGAATAACAATACATTCTGTAATGCAAGAGAAATCTGTGCGAATGCCTGTGAAGATGGCCTGAGCCAGTGGTGAGTGTCTATTGTAGCAGGTTTGTGGCGTGCAGTCTACTGAAGAGTGTTACCTGTCATAGTCTGGAGTAGTACGCTTCTTCGTCAGGAAATACTTGGTGGTGATGGAATAACAATACATTCTGTAATGCAAGAGAAATCTGTGCGAATGCCTGTGAAGATGGCCTGAGCCAGTGGTGAGTGTCTATTGTAGCAGGTTTGTGCGTGCAGTCTACTGAAGAATGTTACCTGTCATAGTCTGGTGTAGTACGCTTCTTCGTCAGGAAATACTTGGTGGTGATGGAATAACAATACATTCTGTAATGCAAGGGAAATCTGTGCGAATGCCTGTGAAGATGGCCTGAGCCAGTGGTGAGTGTCTATTGTAGCAGGTTTGTGCGTGCAGTCTACTGAAGAATGTTACCTGTCATAGTCTGGTGTAGTACGCTTCTTCGTCAGGAAATACTTGGTGGTGATGGAATAACAATACATTCTGTAATGCAAGAGAAATCTGTGCGAATGCCTGTGAAGATGGCCTGAGCCAGTGGTGAGTGTCTATTGTAGCAGGTTTGTGCGTGCAGTCTACTGAAGAGTGTTACCTGTCATAGTCTGGAGTAGTACGCTTCTTCGTCAGAAAATACTTGGGTGTGATGGAATAACAATACATTCTGTAATACAAGAGAAATCTGTGCGAATGCCTGTGAAGATGGCTTGAGCCAGTGGTGAGTGTCTATTGTAGCAGGTTTGTGGCGTACAGTCTACTGAAGAGTGTTACCTGTCATAGTCTGGAGTAGTACGCTTCTTCGTCAGGAAATACTTGGTGGTGATGGAATAACAATACATTCTGTAATGCAAGAGAAATCTGTGCGAATGCCTGTGAAGATGGCCTGAGCCAGTGGTGAGTGTCTATTGTAGCAGGTTTGTGCGTGCAGTCTACTGAAGAGTGTTACCTGTCATAGTCTGGAGTAGTACGCTTCTTCGTCAGGAAATACTTGGTGGTGATGGAATAACAATACATTCTGTAATGCAAGAGAAATCTGTGCGAATGCCTGTGAAGATGGCCTGAGCCAGTGGTGAGTGTCTATTGTAGCAGGTTTGTGCGTGTAGTCTACTGAAGAATGTTACCTGTCATAGTCTGGTGTAGTACGCTTCTTCGTCAGGAAATACTTGGTGGTGATGGAATAACAATACATTCTGTAATGCAAGAGAAATCTGTGCGAATGCCTGTGAAGATGGCCTGAGCCAGTGGTGAGTGTCTATTGTAGCAGGTTTGTGCGTGCAGTCTACTGAAGAATGTTACCTGTCATAGTCTGGTGTAGTACGCTTCTTCGTCAGGAAATACTTGGTGGTGATGGAATAACAATACATTCTGTAATGCAAGAGAAATCTGTGCGAATGCCTGTGAAGATGGCCTGAGCTAGTGGTGAGAGTCTATTGTAGCAGGTTTGTGCGTGCAGTCTACTGAAGAATGTTACCTGTCATAGTCTGGAGTAGTACGCTTCTTCGTCAGGAAATACTTGGTGGTGATGGAATAACAATACATTCTGTAATGCAAGAGAAGTCTGTGCGAATGCCTGTTAAGATGGCCTGAGCCAGTGGTGAGTGTCTATTGTAGCAGGTTTGTGGCGTGCAGTCTACTGAAGAATGTTACCTGTCATAGTCTGGAGTAGTACGCTTCTTAGTCAGGAAATACTTGGTGGTGATGGAATAACAATACATTCTGTAATGCAAGAGAAATCTGTGCGAATGCCTGTGAAGATGGCCTGAGCCAGTGGTGAGTGTCTATTGTAGCAGGTTTGTGGCGTGCAGTCTACTGAAGAGTGTTACCTGTCATAGTCTGGAGTAGTACGCTTCTTCGTCAGGAAATACTTGGTGGTGATGGAATAACAATACATTCTGTAATGCAAGAGAAATCTGTGCGAATGCCTGTGAAGATGGCCTGAGCCAGTGGTGAGTGTCTATTGTAGCAGGTTTGTGCGTGCAGTCTACTGAAGAATGTTACCTGTCATAGTCTGGTGTAGTACGCTTCTTCGTCAGGAAATACTTGGTGGTGATGGAATAACAATACATTCTGTAATGCAAGAGAAATCTGTGCGAATGCCTGTGAAGATGGCCTGAGCTAGTGGTGAGAGTCTATTGTAGCAGGTTTGTGCGTGCAGTCTACTGAAGAGTGTTACCTGTCATAGTCTGGAGTAGTACGCTTCTTCGTCAGGAAATACTTAGTGGTGATGGAATAACAATACATTCTGTAATGCAAGAGAAATCTGTGCGAATGCCTGTGAAGATAGCTTGAGCCAGTGGTGAGTGTCTATTGTAGCAGGTTTGTGGCGTGCTGTCTACTGAAGAGTGTTACCTGTCATAGTCTGGAGTAGTACGCTTCTTCGTCAGGAAATACTTGGGTGTGATGGAATAACAATACATTCTGTAATGCAAGAGAAAAATGTGTGAATGCCTGTGAAGATGGCTTGAGCCAGTGGTGAGTGTCTATTGTAGCAGGTTTGTGGCGTGCAGTCTACTGAAGAGTGTTACCTGTCATAGTCTGGAGTAGTACGCTTCTTCGTCAGAAAATACTTGGGTGTGATGGAATAACAATACATTCTGTAATGCAAGAGAAATCTGTGCGAATGCCTGTGAAGATGGCTTGAGCCAGTGGTGAGTGTCTATTGTAGCAGGTTTGTGGCGTGCAGTCTACTGAAGGGTGTTACCTGTCATAGTCTGGAGTAGTACGCTTCTTCGTCAGGAAATACTTAGTGGTGATGGAATAACAATACATTCTGTAATGCAAGAGAAATCTGTGCGAATGCCTGTGAAGATGGCTTGAGCCAGTGGTGAGTGTCTATTGTAGCAGGTTTGTGGCGTGCAGTCTACTGAAGAGTGTTACCTGTCATAGTCTGGAGTAGTACGCTTCTTCGTCAGGAAATACTTGGGTGTGATGGAATAACAATACATTCTGTAATGCAAGAGAAATCTGTGCGAATGCCTGTGAAGATGGCCTGAGCCAGTGGTGAGTGTCTATTGTAGCAGGTTTGTGCGTGCAGTCTACTGAAGAGTGTTACCTGTCATAGTCTGGAGTAGTACGCTTCTTCGTCAGGAAATACTTGGGTGTGATGGAATAACAATACATTCTGTAATGCAAGAGAAATCTGTGCGAATGCCTGTGAAGATGGCCTGAGCCAGTGGTGAGTGTCTATTGTAGCAGGTTTGTGCGTGCAGTCTACTGAAGAATGTTACCTGTCATAGTCTGGTGTAGTACGCTTCTTCGTCAGGAAATACTTGGTGGTGATGGAATAACAATACATTCTGTAATGCAAGAGAAATCTGTGCGAATGCCTGTGAAGATGGCCTGAGCTAGTGGTGAGAGTCTATTGTAGCAGGTTTGTGCGTGCAGTCTACTGAAGAGTGTTACCTGTCATAGTCTGGAGTAGTACGCTTCTTCGTCAGGAAATACTTAGTGGTGATGGAATAACAATACATTCTGTAATGCAAGAGAAATCTGTGCGAATGCCTGTGAAGATAGCTTGAGCCAGTGGTGAGTGTCTATTGTAGCAGGTTTGTGGCGTGCTGTCTACTGAAGAGTGTTACCTGTCATAGTCTGGAGTAGTACGCTTCTTCGTCAGGAAATACTTGGGTGTGATGGAATAACAATACATTCTGTAATGCAAGAGAAAAATGTGTGAATGCCTGTGAAGATGGCTTGAGCCAGTGGTGAGTGTCTATTGTAGCAGGTTTGTGGCGTGCAGTCTACTGAAGAGTGTTACCTGTCATAGTCTGGAGTAGTACGCTTCTTCGTCAGAAAATACTTGGGTGTGATGGAATAACAATACATTCTGTAATGCAAGAGAAATCTGTGCGAATGCCTGTGAAGATGGCTTGAGCCAGTGGTGAGTGTCTATTGTAGCAGGTTTGTGGCGTGCAGTCTACTGAAGGGTGTTACCTGTCATAGTCTGGAGTAGTACGCTTCTTCGTCAGGAAATACTTAGTGGTGATGGAATAACAATACATTCTGTAATGCAAGAGAAATCTGTGCGAATGCCTGTGAAGATGGCTTGAGCCAGTGGTGAGTGTCTATTGTAGCAGGTTTGTGGCGTGCAGTCTACTGAAGAGTGTTACCTGTCATAGTCTGGAGTAGTACGCTTCTTCGTCAGGAAATACTTGGGTGTGATGGAATAACAATACATTCTGTAATGCAAGAGAAATCTGTGCGAATGCCTGTGAAGATGGCCTGAGCCAGTGGTGAGTGTCTATTGTAGCAGGTTTGTGCGTGCAGTCTACTGAAGAGTGTTACCTGTCATAGTCTGGAGTAGTACGCTTCTTCGTCAGGAAATACTTGGGTGTGATGGAATAACAATACATTCTGTAATGCAAGAGAAATCTGTGCGAATGCCTGTGAAGATGGCCTGAGCCAGTGGTGAGTGTCTATTGTAGCAGGTTTGTGCGTGCAGTCTACTGAAGAATGTTACCTGTCATAGTCTGGAGTAGTACGCTTCTTCGTCAGAAAATACTTGGGTGTGATGGAATAACAATACATTCTGTAATGCAAGAGAAATCTGTGCGAATGCCTGTGAAGATGGCCTGAGCCAGTGGTGAGTGTCTATTGTAGCAGGTTTGTGCGTGCAGTCTACTGAAGAATGTTACCTGTCATAGTCTGGTGTAGTACGCTTCTTCGTCAGGAAATACTTGGTGGTGATGGAATAACAATACATTCTGTAATGCAAGAGAAATCTGTGCGAATGCCTGTGAAGATGGCCTGAGCTAGTGGTGAGAGTCTATTGTAGCAGGTTTGTGCGTGCAGTCTACTGAAGAGTGTTACCTGTCATAGTCTGGAGTAGTACGCTTCTTCGTCAGGAAATACTTAGTGGTGATGGAATAACAATACATTCTGTAATGCAAGAGAAATCTGTGCGAATGCCTGTGAAGATAGCTTGAGCCAGTGGTGATTGTCTATTGTAGCAGGTTTGTGGCGTGCTGTCTACTGAAGAGTGTTACCTGTCATAGTCTGGAGTAGTACGCTTCTTCGTCAGGAAATACTTGGGTGTGATGGAATAACAATACATTCTGTAATGCAAGAGAAAAATGTGTGAATGCCTGTGAAGATGGCTTGAGCCAGTGGTGAGTGTCTATTGTAGCAGGTTTGTGGCGTGCAGTCTACTGAAGAGTGTTACCTGTCATAGTCTGGAGTAGTACGCTTCTTCGTCAGAAAATACTTGGGTGTGATGGAATAACAATACATTCTGTAATGCAAGAGAAATCTGTGCGAATGCCTGTGAAGATGGCTTGAGCCAGTGGTGAGTGTCTATTGTAGCAGGTTTGTGGCGTGCAGTCTACTGAAGGGTGTTACCTGTCATAGTCTGGAGTAGTACGCTTCTTCGTCAGGAAATACTTAGTGGTGATGGAATAACAATACATTCTGTAATGCAAGAGAAATCTGTGCGAATGCCTGTGAAGATGGCTTGAGCCAGTGGTGAGTGTCTATTGTAGCAGGTTTGTGGCGTGCAGTCTACTGAAGAGTGTTACCTGTCATAGTCTGGAGTAGTACGCTTCTTCGTCAGGAAATACTTGGGTGTGATGGAATAACAATACATTCTGTAATGCAAGAGAAATCTGTGCGAATGCCTGTGAAGATGGCCTGAGCCAGTGGTGAGTGTCTATTGTAGCAGGTTTGTGCGTGCAGTCTACTGAAGAGTGTTACCTGTCATAGTCTGGAGTAGTACGCTTCTTCGTCAGGAAATACTTGGGTGTGATGGAATAACAATACATTCTGTAATGCAAGAGAAATCTGTGCGAATGCCTGTGAAGATGGCTTGAGCCAGTGGTGAGAGTCTATTGTAGCAGGTTTGTGGCGTGCAATCTACTGAAGGATGTTACCTGTCATAGTCTGGAGTAGTACGCTTCTTCGTCAGAAAATACTTGGGTGTGATGGAATAACAATACATTCTGTAATGCAAGAGAAATCTGTGCGAATGCCTGTGAAGATGGCTTGAGCCAGTGGTGAGTGTCTATTGTAGCAGGTTTGTGGCGTGCAGTCTACTGAAGAGTGTTACCTGTCATAGTCTGGAGTAGTACGCTTCTTCGTCAGGAAATACTTGGTGGTGATGGAATAACAATACATTCTGTAATGCAAGAGAAATCTGTGCGAATGCCTGTGAAGATGGCCTGAGCCAGTGGTGAGTGTCTATTGTAGCAGGTTTGTGGCGTGCAGTCTACTGAAGAGTGTTACCTGTCATAGTCTGGAGTAGTACGCTTCTTCGTCAGGAAATACTTGGTGGTGATGGAATAACAATACATTCTGTAATGCAAGAGAAATCTGTGCGAATGCCTGTGAAGATGGCTTGAGCCAGTGGTGAGTGTCTATTGTAGCAGGTTTGTGGCGTGCAGTCTACTGAAGAGTGTTACCTGTCATAGTCTGGAGTAGTACGCTTCTTCGTCAGGAAATACTTGGTGGTGATGGAATAACAATACATTCTGTAATGCAAGAGAAATCTGTGCGAATGCCTGTGAAGATGGCCTGAGCCAGTGGTGAGTGTCTATTGTAGCAGGTTTGTGCGTGCAGTCTACTGAAGAATGTTACCTGTCATAGTCTGGTGTAGTACGCTTCTTCGTCAGGAAATACTTGGTGGTGATGGAATAACAATACATTCTGTAATGCAAGAGAAATCTGTGCGAATGCCTGTGAAGATGGCCTGAGCTAGTGGTGAGAGTCTATTGTAGCAGGTTTGTGCGTGCAGTCTACTGAAGAGTGTTACCTGTCATAGTCTGGAGTAGTACGCTTCTTCGTCAGGAAATACTTAGTGGTGATGGAATAACAATACATTCTGTAATGCAAGAGAAATCTGTGCGAATGCCTGTGAAGATAGCTTGAGCCAGTGGTGAGTGTCTATTGTAGCAGGTTTGTGGCGTGCTGTCTACTGAAGAGTGTTACCTGTCATAGTCTGGAGTAGTACGCTTCTTCGTCAGGAAATACTTGGGTGTGATGGAATAACAATACATTCTGTAATGCAAGAGAAAAATGTGTGAATGCCTGTGAAGATGGCTTGAGCCAGTGGTGAGTGTCTATTGTAGCAGGTTTGTGGCGTGCAGTCTACTGAAGAGTGTTACCTGTCATAGTCTGGAGTAGTACGCTTCTTCGTCAGAAAATACTTGGGTGTGATGGAATAACAATACATTCTGTAATGCAAGAGAAATCTGTGCGAATGCCTGTGAAGATGGCTTGGGCCAGTGGTGAGTGTCTATTGTAGCAGGTTTGTGGCGTGCAGTCTACTGAAGGGTGTTACCTGTCATAGTCTGGAGTAGTACGCTTCTTCGTCAGGAAATACTTAGTGGTGATGGAATAACAATACATTCTGTAATGCAAGAGAAATCTGTGCGAATGCCTGTGAAGATGGCTTGAGCCAGTGGTGAGTGTCTATTGTAGCAGGTTTGTGGCGTGCAGTCTACTGAAGAGTGTTACCTGTCATAGTCTGGAGTAGTACGCTTCTTCGTCAGGAAATACTTGGGTGTGATGGAATAACAATACATTCTGTAATGCAAGAGAAATCTGTGCGAATGCCTGTGAAGATGGCCTGAGCCAGTGGTGAGTGTCTATTGTAGCAGGTTTGTGCGTGCAGTCTACTGAAGAGTGTTACCTGTCATAGTCTGGAGTAGTACGCTTCTTCGTCAGGAAATACTTGGGTGTGATGGAATAACAATACATTCTGTAATGCAAGAGAAATCTGTGCGAATGCCTGTGAAGATGGCCTGAGCCAGTGGTGAGTGTCTATTGTAGCAGGTTTGTGCGTGCAGTCTACTGAAGAATGTTACCTGTCATAGTCTGGTGTAGTACGCTTCTTCGTCAGGAAATACTTGGTGGTGATGGAATAACAATACATTCTGTAATGCAAGAGAAATCTGTGCGAATGCCTGTGAAGATGGCCTGAGCTAGTGGTGAGAGTCTATTGTAGCAGGTTTGTGCGTGCAGTCTACCGAAGAGTGTTACCTGTCATAGTCTGGAGTAGTACGCTTCTTCGTCAGGAAATACTTAGTGGTGATGGAATAACAATACATTCTGTAATGCAAGAGAAATCTGTGCGAATGCCTGTGAAGATAGCTTGAGCCAGTGGTGAGTGTCTATTGTAGCAGGTTTGTGGCGTGCTGTCTACTGAAGAGTGTTACCTGTCATAGTCTGGAGTAGTACGCTTCTTCGTCAGGAAATACTTGGGTGTGATGGAATAACAATACATTCTGTAATGCAAGAGAAAAATGTGTGAATGCCTGTGAAGATGGCTTGAGCCAGTGGTGAGTGTCTATTGTAGCAGGTTTGTGGCGTGCAGTCTACTGAAGAGTGTTACCTGTCATAGTCTGGAGTAGTACGCTTCTTCGTCAGAAAATACTTGGGTGTGATGGAATAACAATACATTCTGTAATGCAAGAGAAATCTGTGCGAATGCCTGTGAAGATGGCTTGAGCCAGTGGTGAGTGTCTATTGTAGCAGGTTTGTGGCGTGCAGTCTACTGAAGGGTGTTACCTGTCATAGTCTGGAGTAGTACGCTTCTTCGTCAGGAAATACTTAGTGGTGATGGAATAACAATACATTCTGTAATGCAAGAGAAATCTGTGCGAATGCCTGTGAAGATGGCTTGAGCCAGTGGTGAGTGTCTATTGTAGCAGGTTTGTGGCGTGCAGTCTACTGAAGAGTGTTACCTGTCATAGTCTGGAGTAGTACGCTTCTTCTTCAGGAAATACTTGGGTGTGATGGAATAACAATACATTCTGTAATGCAAGAGAAATCTGTGCGAATGCCTGTGAAGATGGCCTGAGCCAGTGGTGAGTGTCTATTGTAGCAGGTTTGTGCGTGCAGTCTACTGAAGAGTGTTACCTGTCATAGTCTGGAGTAGTACGCTTCTTCGTCAGGAAATACTTGGGTGTGATGGAATAACAATACATTCTGTAATGCAAGAGAAATCTGTGCGAATGCCTGTGAAGATGGCTTGAGCCAGTGGTGAGAGTCTATTGTAGCAGGTTTGTGGCGTGCAATCTACTGAAGGATGTTACCTGTCATAGTCTGGAGTAGTACGCTTCTTCGTCAGAAAATACTTGGGTGTGATGGAATAACAATACATTCTGTAATGCAAGAGAAATCTGTGCGAATGCCTGTGAAGATGGCTTGAGCCAGTGGTGAGTGTCTATTGTAGCAGGTTTGTGGCGTGCAGTCTACTGAAGAGTGTTACCTGTCATAGTCTGGAGTAGTACGCTTCTTCGTCAGGAAATACTTGGTGGTGATGGAATAACAATACATTCTGTAATGCAAGAGAAATCTGTGCGAATGCCTGTGAAGATGGCCTGAGCCAGTGGTGAGTGTCTATTGTAGCAGGTTTGTGGCGTGCAGTCTACTGAAGAGTGTTACCTGTCATAGTCTGGAGTAGTACGCTTCTTCGTCAGGAAATACTTGGTGGTGATGGAATAACAATACATTCTGTAATGCAAGAGAAATCTGTGCGAATGCCTGTGAAGATGGCTTGAGCCAGTGGTGAGTGTCTATTGTAGCAGGTTTGTGGCGTGCAGTCTACTGAAGAGTGTTACCTGTCATAGTCTGGAGTAGTACGCTTCTTCGTTAGGAAATACTTGGGTGTGATGGAATAACAATACATTCTGTAATGCAAGAGAAATCTGTGCGAATGCCTGTGAAGATGGCTTGAGCCAGTGGTGAGTGTCTATTGTAGCAGGTTTGTGGCGTGCAGTCTAGTGAAGAGTGTTACCTGTCATAGTCTGGAGTAGTACGCTTCTTCGTCAGGAAATACTTGGTGGTGATGGAATAACAATACATTCTGTAATGCAAGAGAAATCTGTGCGAATGCCTGTGAAGATGGCCTGAGCCAGTGGTGAGTGTCTATTGTAGCAGGTTTGTGGCGTGCAGTCTACTGAAGAGTGTTACCTGTCATAGTCTGGAGTAGTACGCTTCTTCGTCAGGAAATACTTAGTGGTGAGGGAAGAAATTAAACCTAAGTGGCGTCCTGTGTTCTTGTTTTCCTTAAGCAAACAATGCAATAAGATAAAACCTTTGACTGTTACCGTTTATTTCATAGACATGTAAACCCCAGGGGAAACTGAAATTAACATTTTGGGTTTTAAAAACGTAAGATATTTAACATAAACCTCAGCCTAAGCTGTTTCATAGGGTCCTTTAACATTTAATTAGCGACAGCTGTAAGTAAAATAAGCAGGGCTTATTGAATATGTCAAGAATATTGATACTGAGATTTCGTGTGTATTATTTAGGTGTTCGCCCAATACTACCATAATATATTGTGTGTGGGGAATGTCTGGTCTCTCATTAGGTCGGGGATAGTTGGCCGTAGTTTTGATTTCCTACCAGGGAATCTATCCTGCCCGTATAGTTTTAGGCTGTATTGTAAAAGGTTATATTTTTAATGCGATAGAATTACCATTTTTAATTTTATAAAGTGTAGGCCCTATATAAAGTCTTGTCGGCTTCTAGAGTGAGGTGTTTTTATTGCTTATTTTAACAAACTTTTAATTGATTGCCAGGGACAGTTTTTGATTTATTTATGTAATAATCTTTGTTGTTGTAAAACTGAAGACTTGTATGAACTGCCAATGTGGATAAAACTATATTGCAATACCATTTACGTGTAAATTTTATTCAATCATCAGATTGAACCTTCTTAATTGTATTATGTTAACGAAAGGATTATCATTTCAATAATTATAGGAGAATATCATTTTTGATGGGATCATTATCTCCACTATGTCTTGATATTTGCAGTAACGTTGCAATATAGAAATTTACAATATTTAAATTTTATTTCACCAAATCAATAACCCATGCAAAATATAAAACAATTTTCGTTTTTTTATAACGAAAATCCAGACAAAGTATAAAAGATAATGTAAAAATTGAAAAAGAAGGTGTATGGTTTTAAACCATTATAGAGCAAAGCAGCGGCAATGATGGAAGTCTTAAAACGAGAAGAAGAGAAGATGCAGTTACTTAGAACCGTTATTAATAATAACGGCTATTGTGTGAAAACGTTACAGTTAAATATCAGTAGAAACATAAAAATTCCATTAGGTTATGTGATTATTCGACGTAGACAAAATCGATTCAGTAAATTCAGAAAGTTAGTAAATCATCCCCTAAAAATAAAAAAGAAGTATCAATGGGGCCCATTTTATATAAAGCACTCATCAATTAAATTCTTTAGGGAAATATTTTGCCTTTAACAATTTGTAATTGCAAAATACTCCAATCTAGTCATATATACTCCAAAGAAACTTCAATATACTTTTATCAAAGTTTTTTATGCCTAGTATATTTATAAGCACAGATTTCAGAATTTCGCCTTACGTAATTGAGACTTAATTGGATTTTAATCGTCGATTCAATATACTTATCAGGTCCTTAAAATAGGCATATACAACAAAACCTTTAATCCTTTAATTTTGGAGCCAAAATATTGTTAAAAAGAAATTATTGCAAAAATTACCCGTTTTATTTTTATATCAAATAATTTACACAGTTTTCAATGTTTCTTTAGTACTTGTAGGTTTGTTGTCCGTAATCAAAGGAATATCCAGCGCCTTTCTTGTGCACTACGGCTTTAAATCCGTTGTGAGGATCGGCCGTGTAGGTCACGAGGCGAGTGGAACCGTCGGCCTCGATCAAGCTGTAGCTGCCCGACACCACGTCTCCTTCCCGGCTCTCCTGTTGGGTCTTCACGTCGCCGGTGTGAGCGTCCTGCACTTTGTACTCGAAGCTGTAAGGCCGGGCGGGTTGCTGTTCCTCTTCCTTGTAGCCTTCGTAGATGGCGCCAGCGTAGCCCGCATTGGCGAGCGACATGACGGCTGATAAAAATACAATCTGGAAGCGGCAAGAAAAGTTACGATCATTAATGGTTACTGGCGGGTCTAAATTGTACATCATCGTGCCAATATTTTTAAAAGTAAACATATAATTAAAGTGTATGTATGCTTTACGATTTTAAATAATTTCCATAAGGAGATAATTAAACCTCCTTATGAAGGTTATAATTTTTTCCATGATTATTAAACCTTTTCCATCTTAAGGTCTTCGAAACAATACTAAGAAAATTACTGATGTGTATTTATTTAACTTATTTTTGAAATTATAAAAGTGAGTAAATTAAAATGCTTATTTCTTTCTTTTTATAAAAATTATTATAAATTTTTTCCATGATTATTAAACCTTTTCCATCTTAAGGTCTTCGAAACAATACTAAGAAAATTACTGATGTGTATTTATTTAACTTATTTTTGAAATTATAAAAGTGAGTAAATTAAAATGCTTATTTCTTTCTTTTTATAAAAATTATTATAAATTTTTTCCATGATTATTAAACCTTTTCCATCTTAAGGTCTTCGAAACAATACTAAGAAAATTACTGATGTGTATTTATTTAACTTATTTTTGAAATTATAAAAGTGAGTAAATTAAAATGCTTATTTCTTTCTTTTTATAAAAATTATTTGCTTTAACTCATTTAAAAGTGTTTATAACAGTAAAATAATATTACTATTACAAAATTAAACTAAAGCTACCAAATCTACAGGTAATGGACAAGTAACCTAGTGTAGTAGTTTCATCTGTGTTCCATTGGGTTAGTATTTTTAAATTGCTTCTCTTAGCTCGCACTCTCATTATGTATATATATATATATATATATACATATATCGGCGAAAAGCTTTGAATAAATATATTCATTAAAAGTATTCTTGTGTTTGAAAGATTTTTAATTTATTAAATATATATATATATATATATATATATATATATATATATATATATATATATATATCTTGTTCAAATTTTCAAATGTTAATAAAATACTTTTTATTCATCCACTCAAATTCAAATACCTTCATTTAAAACTTTTAGAGGATGGTACTTCATAATAATACAGTTTTTCATATATTAATCTTTAATTGAATTTAATAAGTTAATATAAGTTTTATACGAGAGAACAACTTTTCACTAAAGGGGCAAGGTATGCAATGTAGTTATTTCGTCCTATTTGGTTTAAAATAAGTGATAACTTAATTTCATAAAACAGCTGATTTATGTTATAGGTTATATGGTAGAACAACATTTTTAACGCATAGGTTATGTTACCTTGTTTGTAATAATTATAATTATTTAATACAAAGAAACTAAAATATAATTTTCTGTGTTGACCTAAGTAGGAATTGACTTTAAGACTTTGTGTTGCTGGTTACTGTAGTTCATTCACAAATAAGACCGTATAGTATAGTCTACTGATCACTTACCCAAGCTGCGAGCATGATGAAGTGAATCTTTAACACTGATTGATAGTCCATCTTCGCCAAGGTATATATAACTGCAACAAAGGCATTCCTTTGTGTTCCTGCGTAACTGGAGTGTGACGCTTCCTCTTGCGCCTCTCCACTTCTCTCCCAATAGGAACGACTGCATAATGCTATATCGTAATTGTGAGCAACGCCATTGGAGCTTGAATGTCCCTATTTGAAGTCAATTCCTACTTAGGTCAACATAGAAAATTTTTAATTTGAGTTACAGTTTATTAATTAATTTTAATTATTATAAATAAAGTAATATAATACGTGGGTTAAAACAGCTGTTCTCCTACATAATCTAAAATCAGCTGTTTTATGAAATCATGTTATCACTTATTGTGAGCCAAATGTGACGAAAGAACTGTATTGCATACCTTGCCCCTTTTGAGTCGATAATAATTGAAAAACTCTGTGTTAAATCATCAAGTGTTGTCTATTAAAAGTTAAAAAAAAATGTATTTGAACTTGTTTGGATGAAAAAAAAGTATTTTAATAACGATTGAGATTTTAAACAGGATATTAGAAGAGTGTGAACTAATAGAACGAATTGAAAAATACGGTTTCACCAAAGTAAACTCAAAAATATTGTCTACATTGATCGAATCATTGCCGCCATGAAAACGGGGGATTAGTAATTATGGTTAGATAAACGTTTTAGCAAATTTATTAGGCCGAGGAATGTTTAAAACTTTTGGTAAAACATCCAATAATTGATGGGAAGAGCTAAACACTCCGAACAGATTCAAACACTCCAAACAGAAATACATTTAATTCTGTAGTACAAATACAGAAAGCACTTGTCAAACATCGCGGTTAATAAGAAATACTATTATTCTTTCTTAACTTATCTCTTAATGGACGAATTAATGTTGACAAGTTAAATTGATAGCATGCAAATGCCACTAATTTGCTTAATACTGACATTTATATATACTGACGCAGCCGTAAAGATAAAATCATGTTTACGCTTGTTAACTTTAAGAGAGGGAGCGTTTATATTAACATAGTAATGTTTCTACACGTATGTAATTATAAACCCTAAACTAATAAAACTAAAAGTTACATGTTGGTAACACTTAATGAGAAGTATCTACCGTCGCGTCGTATGAACACTTTTAATGGTAATAACTTTTTAAATATTATTATCGTATTTTTATTGTTCTTACTGGCCTTACTCGTTTCTGTTCACGTTATTCACATTTTTAAGTGGAGTAAAACTTTAAATATATTACATACATTGTTTTAATTTGGGGGAAATAGGCCTAGATAATTTTTCTGAAGTTGTAAATAATACATTTTAACGATTTGTTTTAAATTTA
>JBAIZL010000003.1:122746794-122804294 GCA_036971475.1 Prosapia bicincta
TGACTAGAGTTTTACCTTCAGCATCCACCGAAGCCGTTCCATCACCAAAGAGGTTGAAGCGCCTCTCAGCAAGTACTTCACATCTGTAAATAATGTGTGTGGCAGTCTCCAGTTCCTGCCTGCATAATCTGCACACTGGTTCATCTTTGTAGATACCCATTTTATGCAAATGTTTCCTTAGTCCACAGTGTCCCGTGAGTAGACCTGTGACTATCCTCAATTCCTGCCTAGACAGATAGATGAGATTCTTCTGCAGCCCCAAGGAAGGTTTCCTAAGGGTTAGCTTACTGTGTCTCATCCCTTCGGCCCTGATCCAGTGCTCACAGTGTCTTTCAGCCATCCACCTTCGCACTGTCATCTTGACCATGGATTTGGAAATACCTACCGCAGGCTCCGGTCCAATCAGGGGAGTCGAAGACCCCTCCCTGGCCAGCGCATCTGCGGCTCCATTTCCAAGTATTCCCCTATGCCCTGGCACCCAACCTAACTTGATTTGATTGTGCCTTGCCAGAGCTTGTAGGTTAATTAGGCACTCCCTGACTATGGCCGAGGTGACCGTTTAGTGCCTTAATTGCTGCCTGACTGTCGAAGAAAATAGCAATCCGGGTCCCGTGTGTTTCCCTTCTCGCTATCTCTCCCATACAGGCATTTATAGCATATACTTCGGCCTGAAAGACAGAGGTATGCCTCCCCAAGGAAAAAACTAGTTCTACCCTTGGGTTTTTACAATACACCCCCGCTCCAGTGCCGAAGTCCATCTTGGAGCCATCTGTGTACCAGATCTGAGCTCCCGATGTTAATGTCCCTGACCATTCCATCATAGTTTGGTGGACCTGGTCAGGTGCAAACATTCGAGTAATGTGGTCGCTGCCCATTTCCAAGACGGGTTCTTTGACCACGCACTCGATACTCATATGTCCCGAGACATCTGGGAGGTTAGCCCAGTTGCTCGAGTTGCGCAATCTCCATGCCGCCAGCCTCGCCTCTCCCCTAAGGACAAGCTCAAGGGGAGGGAGGTTAAGCATTACTTCCATTGCTGCACCTGGTGTCGTTGACATCGCTCCCAGTGTGCACAGACAGGCCAATCTCTGGATAGAGCTCAGTTTAGCTCTTGTCTGTGCCTGGTTGGCCTTTGTCCACCACACCAGAGCTCCATAGGTAATCATAGGTCTTATCACCCTCAGATACATCCAGTGCATCATTGATGGCTTCAGTCCCCATTTCTTACCCACCATTCTTCTCACAGTCATCAGTGCCCTTTTGGCCCTGTTAACTGTCCTCTCAAGATGTGGGTTCCAGGTGAGTTTCCTGTCCAAAGTAACTCCCAGGTACTTCACCTCCCCCACAAACTCAAGGTATTCACCAAACAAGCGGGGCATCCTGGTCATCAGATCTTTTCGCTGTCTGGTGAAGTTAATGAGAGCAGTCTTTTTTGGATTTACCCTAAGGTTCTCCTTTTTACACCACTCTTCAATCAGTCGTAGAGGATTTCTGATTACCTCAAGGACTGTATCAGGGAATCTGCCCAGGATCAGAACAACTATGTCGTCCGCATATCCTAGACAGTAGTACCCCTGTTCATTCAGGAGTTCAATAAGGTTGTCAACCACTAGGCACCACAACAGAGGAGAGAGAACCCCCCCCCCCCTGTGCACAGCCCAGACTTGTCTCCGCCCTTCTGACCTCCCCTGCCACCTCTACAGAAATGCTTCTGTTTGTTAACATGGAACTTATCCAACCACAAGTGGTTGCATCCACTCCGTGACGTCTTGCACCACCTACCATCGTCTCCACTGAGGGGTTATTGAAAGCCCCTTCAATGTCGAGGAAGGCAGCTATAGCACAACCTTTCTTGGCGATCATTTGCTCAATCCTACCAACCACTTGATGGAGAGCTCCCTCGCAGGAGTTCCCCGGTTGATAAGCATACTGGTTCCAATGCAGTGGTTTTATGGCCAAAGCACCCCCCCTAATATGCCTATCAACCAGTTTTTCAAGTCCCTTAAGAACAAAGGACATGAGTGTAATAGGTCTGTATCCTTTCCCTTCCGATTGGTTACCGGTGGGCTTAGGTATAATGACCACCTTACTAGATTTCCAGGCTGCCGGCACATGCCCTAGAGCAATGCTTAGCCTGTATAATTTAGTAAGTACCAGTACCAGCAAATCCATTCCCTGCTGCAGCAGCACAGGATAGATCCCATCTGGACCTGGAGATTTGTAGGGTTTAAATGTGCCAATAGCCCATCTTACCCTTTGTGGAGTTACTATCCTCCTTGCCACTTCCCAGTCCTCCCTCTTACCACGTCTTGTGGAGAGTTTGGCAACTGGTTCAGTGTCTGCTCCCCCAAGTTTCCTCAGAGTACTGGAAGGGAAATGTGTTCTGATTAATTCTTCTACAGTTTCCCCTGCAGTTTTTGTTATATTTCCCAGTGGGGTTCTTAGCATCCCCACCGGGTTAACTGGGTCCTTAGAGAGCAATTTATGCAGTCGTGCCCCTTCCCGAGTTTTGTCAATCTCTTGACAAAACTCCTTCCAGGACTTCCTGCGTGCTTCTCTAATTGCCCTGTTGTATTCGGTTAGTGTTTTCCTATACTGGTCCCACTCCCCGTTCTTTTTTGCTCTATTAAAGAGTCTCCTGGTGGTCTTCCGAAGTTTGGCTAGCTTCTTGTTCCACCATGACGGATCCCCTACTTTTCTCCCCTCGCTGAGAGGGCAGTTATCAGTAAAGGATTCTACTATAGCATCGCCAACCAATGCGGCAGAGTCTTCTAGCTCTCTCCTCCCACCATACTCCAATCCAGCCTCCTCAATCCGAACTCCCAGGTCCCTCCTGTAGGAGTCCCAGTCTGTTCTTCTTGGATCCCTGGTTGGCCGAAGCATGGCTGGATTTAGAGAGATATCATATCTAATATGTCTGTGGTCAGAAGAAGATGGTTCTTCCGACACATGCCAGTTTAGTACATACCTAGCCGTCTGGTTCG
The DNA here is from genome assembly GCA_036971475.1 of Prosapia bicincta. Lineage (NCBI taxonomy): Eukaryota > Metazoa > Arthropoda > Insecta > Hemiptera > Cercopidae > Prosapia > Prosapia bicincta. Next base: position 122,749,779 of record JBAIZL010000003.1, read on the forward strand.
ATGCCACCGTAATGTCCAGGACCTCCTGTCTGGCCCTAGTGACAAACGTCGGCTCTTCCCCCTGATTTAAGACTAGTAAATTCTTAGAGCTAAGATAAGCTAAAAGTTCCTCACCTCTAGTGTTGGTACCTGTACTTCCCCACGAAGTGTGATGGGAGTTAGCATCCATCCCCACCAGCAGCTCCTCATCCACAGCCCCGCAGTGCTCGACCAGCCTCCTCAGCTCTTGTGTTGGTAGAGCCCCCGCGTTGTCAAAGGGGATATATGCCGTGGCAAGGTTCAGCCTCTTCATCCTCCCCTCCGCCCGCAGCTCCACCGTCACTGCTATTAAGTCCCTGCAGCAGAAGTCCGTTAGTACAAAAGCACTCAACCCCCTCCTAACCAGGATACACGTCCTGGGAACACCGGAGTCCTTATCGTACAACAACTTACCTCCAGATGTCGCCAGCCCGCATATTCGTCCTCCAGAAATCCATGGCTCCTGGATGAGAACCAAGTCCACCTCTCCCCTGTCCAGCATCCTACACACGACAGCACTCGCCGCCCTGCTATGCTGTAGGTTCACTTAAAGGATCTTGATCATTGTTCTGCTTAATTTGCAGTCGCCTGGGTCCGCAGAGCAGCCCCAGGACTAGACAGCGTGCTCAACTCTACAGCCACTTCACCGGTTTCTGCAGTCGGCAGCTTGACAGCCGCCCCCGCACCCCCAGTGATGGTTGCCGTTGACACATCTGCTACAGACTCACGGTTTGCCGTCTCATTGGCTCCCGCTGTCTGTGCAGTCTCGAAATCAATTCTTTTACTTACTTGGTCCATTAACGTCCCACGAGTATGGGGGAAATAACGGTCGACCAGAGCAGAGCCCCCACTGCCCTGGCAAGACAACATACAATGAGGTTTTGTCTGGTTCCTCAAGGGGATCGTGTGCAACTGCATTTTATACCCTGCAGTCATTCATCCTTCGGCACGATGCCTTCCACCTTGGATTGGGTATTCAGTCACTGACCTTGAAGCACACCCCAAGTTCAGGACATTATTAACTGTTGCTCATGAAGCGAACAGCCTGCTTTACTCTCTTTTTTACAACTGTGTCGTTAGGGTAGTTTCCCGCCCATACTTCACTGTCGCATTGCCCTTGGTTCACCTGGGAGGTGAGAGTAGCATTGTGAGGACTTAATTCCCAACTACCCCAGTCTCCCCGGTCAGAGCAGTTATTTCTACCACACCCAACCGGTTGACTGACGAGGAGGGATAATTCCTCACCTTTGAACCATAGCCTTGGTCCAGGCCTGCATATTCAGAAACCTTCCGGAATCCTTATTCACAGGTAACCAACATTTCTGTAGGCCGTCCCACTATCCGCCACCTGTGGACCCGCCCGGCTGCTCAGGCCAGCTTGCCGGGACTCCTACATTAACTTGTACACGTCTCTACAATTTGGTTCTAATTTCGAAACGTATCTGAAGCCATATCTTAATCTCGAAATGTCTCTATACTCCTACATTAACTTGAAAACCTCTCTATAATTTGTTTCTAGTTTGGAAACGTATCTTAACCTACGACCTAATCTCGAACTTATACTCTTACAATTACGTTAAAAATGACTCTTTAGCCCTGACTTAAAGTCGAGATATCTGTATATGCTTTTCTATTTCGACCTCTAACGTCTCCTGCCTTATCCCAAAAGGTTAGTGTGTTGTTGCCTCTAGCTTTGTAATTTCTGCCGTTACTTTGAAACTTCTCTGTAATCGTATTTAACTGGAAAACGTCTTAAAATATTTGCTTAACCTTGACCCTTTTATTTACCCTTCAAGTCTCTGTATAATGGTCTTAACAAGTAAAAATGTCTGTACTCTCTCCTCATACTGACTAAGTCTTCTAATAAGACAATGTTATCTTTAATACGAAATGTATGGTAAATATCGCTTGTAATAAAATAGTAATTTTTACTTAATATATCCAGCTAATACTTAATTCTTTTAATATACGCTGCGAGCACCACTGTTTTCCATTGCACACATTATTGCAGGTTTCCTTTGTTTTATTAACTTTTGGAGGCATGTGATCATAATTCTCAATGTGTGGAAAATACTATTTTAACAAGATGTTTGATTTTATAATTTTTTAAAATTTAATATTTTTTATACCTTTGTTATATTTACGTTATATTTGGAATATTTAAAAACTTCTTTTTATACTGGATGCGGTAATTTGAAAACCGCTTTAACTGTAAGCAGCAACATATGACTTCATCGGTTGCTTTTGGGACTTTTTAGTTTTAATGTCCCATACACTGACGAAGATCGTCTTTTGCTATCGAGAATGTTAATTGCAATAATTTTTTCATAAAATGTCAAGTTCGGTAAGACGTTAATTAGTTAACAAAAACGTTAAAAATTTGCGATCGTCACGGCCAATAAAATCCAGGAAATATTTAATCTAAAACATGCATTTTAATTAAGTTTTATTTTCCTGTCTATGATCTAATCAATTAATACCCAGATGTTATGAAATACAGGAAAAATAGCATCCCAGCAAGAGAGATGATGCGTTCACTCCATAACGGACTGTTGTAGAGTCATTGTTACTCTGGAGTGGATAATGCCTTTAATATCCGCTGGGAGCACTAGTGTCCAACTTGCATTGCAGGTTTCTTTTGTTTTATTAACCTTTAGTAGGCACGTGATAATAATTCTCAATGTGGGGAAAATACTATTTTAACAAGATGTTTGATTTTATAATTTTTTAAAATGTATTATATTGTATACCATTATTATATTTAGGTTATGTTAGGAAATGTTTAAAACCTTGTTTTTATAGTTTATAAATGGTTCCATTTTAAATGAATATATTGGTTTAAATAAGTTTTGCGAAATGTACTAAAAGTGCTTGTGCTCGCTCGATGGAATTGTCCTAAGTATGGCTATAGATCAGCCCTGGGCTGGACCGTGAAAGACGATTCCACGTATAATGAGTTAGTTTTTATATTTTATTCATACGACAACCTAAAATAATATAATCGACAAAAAATATAAGAAACAAATTTTAAATATTATTCACAGCGATTTGTCGGAGTTTATACATCACTATTTAATAACCGTATAAACATAAAGAACAAATATAATGCAGTGTATACATAATATTACGAGATATAATTTATACTATTGAGAGCACTAAAGTATAATTTACTATTATTTCACATTCTATCTATATATATTATATCTTTTTCAAATTTTCAATTGGTAATAGAATGCGTTTAATTCATCTAGTCAAGTTGAAATTCATTTTTTTTTAAACTTGTAGTGGATGACACATGTTGTTAATACAGTTTCTTCAAATAAATGGCCATTCCTTAAATTTAATGAATTAATTTTAGTTTTATACGAGACAAAAACTTTTCACAAAAGGGGCAAAGTATGCAATCTAGTTATTCGTGTCATTTGGTTTAAAATAAGTGGTAACATCTGATTTCATAAAACCGCTGATTCTATGCTATAGGTTATGTGGTAGAACAGGTGTTTTATCGTATAGGTTATGTTACTTTATTTATAATAATTGTGATTATTTATTAAATGTAAGTAAAATAGAATTTTCCTTTATTGACCTGAATAGGTATTGACTTAATATTGTTTTTGTATATTAATTGTTTATAATGAATACGTTTTTGTATAACGGACCCTATACTTCACTCTAGGTTGTGTTTTTGAGGCTTCTATCTCATGCATAATCTTGCGTCCATGATCTTTCCTTAAATCCCATACTGGGGCTATTTTATGTTTTCATCTTAAAGAAAATATGCCCATCTTTTATTTACATTACGTTTCCGGTCCATCCAATAGAGATAGATTCAAACCAATCTCAGATTTATGTGTGGGTACGTTTGGGCTATTTATTCAAAATACTGTGATCGTAGACAATAAACACTTGAACAATTGGTTTTTCGCTAAAACAAAAAAGTAGTGTAAAGGGAGATTCCGAAATTATATACTTGTACAATATTTTGCTTAACTATAATAATGCTTTCCTTTTATTATACTGGAACATAATAAAGTAATTTTGTGTAATTGGCTAACTGGTATTTGTAACTTGCGTTCATGAAGAACGTGATCGTGAAACAATAGTCGTGTACAAAACCAATGTATTGTACTCAATAATTTTTCATTAACAAAAATCACTTATATTTCATACATCGTTACCAATTATTATTTATTCTATTATTATTATTTTAACATGTGCTTTATTCCAGTATAATACTAGGAAATAACTAAAACTAAAAATATGTATCCTAAGTAGTTCAGTTTTTCTACATATTAAATGGTAGTTTATTAAATCACGAGTAATCGTATTAATACTAGGCACGGGACATGGCATTGTTCCAACTGATAAAAGTTACAGTGAATCAGCAGGAAATAGCCAGTTATCTTTATGTAAGCTGTTAAACTCGTTTTCTTAAAACAGATAACTCTGTCATGACACGTAACCTGTCGGCATTTGCTATTTATTATATCGCACAGGAAGTTCGGTAAACCAGTATTGTAAACGCATAGCTTTCTATTTTGATGGATTATTTACCTAAGCAATATTGGATTAATTATTTTTATCTACAAAGTGTCCACTCGTCAGACAGATGTCCTCTAATGGGTTCTGTGTTGCGCGAGTTTCCCATTTATACAAACGTCACTTATTGAGATACGTGCGCTTCAATAGTAGTTATCAGTAGTTTATTTTCTCTTTATTAATTATCTATCTGTACTAATGCCAGTAGGAGAGGTACTTTACCCTAAACCCTACGATATTATCCCCCTTTAGACGGTTATGGATGGTTACATTGCTACGAGGAATGTTACGCATCCGTCACTAGCTAAACTCTTAGACCTATTCGGGAGAAGTGGTTAAAGACAGAATATTTATGTCAATTTTAAATAATGGTCATTAACTGGTGAAATTCCATGCAGCATTTCTCTTCCCTTCCCTACTTCAAAATACTTTTCTAGTTTTAAATAAACTGCATTGAATTTTGAACACGTATCGCATTGACAAAACACAAGAATATCCGTTTATAAAACGAGAGCTTATGTTTACAGGGAAATAGATTATGATAAACACTATTTTATTTTCATAATTTAATTTATTTTTTTTCCTATAAACAGTTTTCACTCTTCACGCCGTTAAAGCTTATACACACTTGTTTAATATACATTTATACATTTAATATTTATTACATTTACTTTTAAATAAGGTACATGATATAGACAAATACTGGCGCAAACTTACATTTTTGCAATTACATTTTGTCTTACGCTAATACGAACCTACGTTGCTATTTTTATGTTCTAAACTGGTTGTGTACTCTATTCTCGAGAATGCATATGCCTCTTTAGGCTCTTCGTATTTCATGTATTTCGTTTCTGGAATTTCGTATTTCTTTTCTGCGACTTGATATTTTGGAGCATACTTTACAAAGTTCACTTTCGGCATTTCGTCGTATGAGAATGGCTCGTATTTACCGGATTTATAGCTCTGAATTTCGTACTTAGGAAATTCGTATTTTGGAAATTCGTATTTTGGAAATTCATATTTTGGAAATTCATATTTTGGAAATTCGTATTTTGGAAATTCGTATTTTGGAAATTCGTATTTTGGAAATTCATATTTTGGAAATTCGTATTTTGGAAATTCATATTTGGGTGTCCCGTAGCTGGGATATTTCAGTTTTTGCAAATCGTATTTGACAGGTACAACATACTTAGGCTCTTCAAACTTAGGCGTCTCAAACTTAGGCGCTTGATGTTTGGGTGCTTCGAACCTAACGTTCTTCTCTTGTGGTATGGAGTGTTCCACAGACGCTATGTACTTGGGGGCCTCATATTTAGGTTGTTGGTATTTATATCCCTCGTATTTTGGGGCTTCATACTTAGGGGCTTCATATTTAGGCTGTTGGTATTTATATACCTCGTATTTTGGGGCTTCATACTTGGGGGCCTCATTTGTAGGTTGTTGGTATTTATATACCTCGTATTTCGGGGCTTCATATTTCGGTGCTTCGTACTTAACTGGCTGGTAGTTTTTGATTTCGTATTTTGGCTGTTCGTATTTAATGCTCTCGTAATGGTACGGGACGTATTTACGATCTCCATACTTGACTGATTCGTACTTGGGCGCGCCGTACTTAGGACCTTCATACTTTGGTATGTCGTAGTACTTGATTTCCTGTTTAGGTTGTTCGTATTTGACATCTGCATAATACTTCGGAGCATATTTAGGTGCTTCGTACTCGAACGACCCATACTTTACTTCCTCGTGTTTCGCCTGAGGGTGTGTGTTGTGCTCCCTTTGCACAACTGCGTTGAAGCCGTTCTTGTGATCAGCTGTGTAGTGTACAGTGCGCTTCGACCCATCGGATTCCAATACAGTGTAAAAGCCTTTCACAGAGTCTCCTTCCCGAGTTTCCCCCTGGCTTTTAACATCTCCCGTGTGTTCGTCCTTGACTTCGTACTCGAACTTGTAAGCTGGGTTAGGATCGTACGGTTCTTCCTTGTACTCGGTGGGTTTTGCGTCCTGATACAGTTCGTACTTGACGGCATGTGCGAGAGATGTGATTGCAAAAAATGCAACGATGTTCTGAAACAAAATCACATTCCTGTTTTAAAATTAATGTAAATTATTTATTTATTTGAATAAAATGTAAGAGGTATTTCTTCGTAGTTCTCCAACAATTCTATAGTTACTATCATTTTAACACACTTAGGGGTTTTAAAGTCTGTGTATTTAAATTTCATTATGCGAAAAAAGCCTATGTTTTTCTACATTTTTAAACTTTTATAGCTTAAACTTTCAAGTTATTAAATTGATGATCTTTGAACCTTCGCAAATATTTAATAAATTTCTTTTGAAAATTATTTAAGTATAACTTCAAAGCGCTGATAAAGCAGAGGTTAGAGGTAACTTTTCGCCAATTTTAGTTTCGGAAGTATTTGGTATTCCTCCATTAATTCATTTACGTAAATCTGAGGAAGAGTGTCTGAAATGTGACGTCACATTACTGTAGTTTCTCTTTCGCCTGGAAGGGTTTATGCCTCAACGACAGACAACTCCAGAAGACGTTATTTGGGTATAAGTTTGATGAAGCGAGTATCAGGCTAAGCTGACATTAAAAGTAAAATAAGAAGAGAAAGCCAATAGTAAGAGAAATAAGGAATAATAGATCTAACCTAAGCTTGTAGTAATAGTGTCTAGAAGAAAGTTTAACTATTAGATCTTTTAACAAAAGTTGAAAGTTTACAAACAAAATAAACGCTACGAAAACTATGATGGTATCAGCTAAAACTATACTGTAATAAATAAATATTACGCAATAACGTCTAACCACAAATATTGCTATTCTAACGTGATGTACATTTCGGTTAGCAAATGGCCATCCTCAGAGACATGACATCACCAAGAATGCAAATATTTGATTTTAGAGGTTTTTGTCTATTATTTATTATTAATAAATCACAGTAAGTTATTTGAAGTAAGTATTGAACATTAAAAATACTAATGAAAAACATAAAAAAGTGTAACGTGAATTTAGTGCAAGAACATGAAAGTAATGGAGAAAGCAAGAATACCATTAAGAAGAAGCGGAGTAGAATTAAGATGTATACCTCCTACTAATACCATTGCTAACAAACGTAAAGGATAGGTAAAGGATTGTCACTAGCAAGTAGGATTATATTAGGCATTTAAGTTGGGATCACGATCTCTAATAAACTAGAGGAACCTATCATCACGTTACAGGATTGCTTTTCTGGCAGGGGCAATAAGCAAATGTAGTGAACATTTACAATGTGTTGTCAAATTTGGAGAGTTATATCAAAGTGAAAAAGTTAAAGCACGTGACGAAATCTTTAAAAATTTATAGCAGAGCTACATCTCATAATATAAAAAGTTACATCACATTACAGCAAGAGTTATATCAAAGTCAAAAAGTTAAAGCGTGTGACGAAATCTTTAAAAATTTATAGCAGAGCTACATCTCATAATATAAAAAGTTACATCACATTACAGCAAGAGTTATATCAAAGTGAAAAAGTTAAAGCACGTGACGAAATCTTTAAAAATTTATAGCAGAGCTACATCTCATAATATAAAAAGTTACATCACATTACAGCAAGAGTTATATCAAAGTGAAAAAGTTAAAGCACGTGACGAAATCTTTAAAAATTTATAGCAGAGCTACATCTCATAATATAAAAAGTTACATCACATTACAGCAAGAGTTATATCAAAGTCAAAAAGTTAAAGCACGTGACGAAATCTTTAAAAATTTATAGCAGAGCTACATCTCATAATATAAAAAGTTACATCACATTACAGCAAGAGTTATATCAAAGTGAAAAAGTTAAAGCATGTGACGAAATCTTTAAAAATTTATAGCAGAGCTACATCTCATAATATAAAAAGTTACATCACATTACAGCAAGAGTTATATCAAAGTGAAAAAGTCAAAGCACGTGACGAAATCTTTAAAAATTTTGGCAGTAACGTAAATGAAACGTAAAGTAAAACAGGAAGAGTTGAAAACCAGTGTAGGGAGAGAAGTGACCAAATCGAAATGTACAAAAGGTTAATTCTCAATAAGTTTTGTATTAGTTATTTTTGCTCCTCCATAATGATATGTATTGAGGCCTACCATTGTACAATATTATTACCTAATAACGAAGAATCAAATATGTCACAAAAACAAAAGTTTCTCGGTATATAGTAGAAAAGAAGTTATTAAAAACATCACAAAACATGTTATAATTACTTTAAAGTATATTTAAAACACTTCTACTATTTATACGATATATGATATCATAAACAAATAAAAATCCTTCTGTACTTCTAGAAATAAGTTTATATTTGCAAAATAAGAAAAAAGTTCATATAAACTTCCAGAAATGCTCCAAGAGCGAATACTCCGAGAGAAATACTCTAAAATTGGTCGACTAGAGCTTTCGCCTGTATTTAAACTCAATTAATGAAATACGATTGTACTAAATTTTGAAGTGCTAATTAAGGGTGTAATGGGGGAGTTCTTGATGGTGTTTGGCCTGTTTAATCATGTAAAAGAGGTTTCAGAACCGAATCGTAAGTGTATTTTGAGATATTGCAGGTTAAACTAAAATTAAATTAAGTAAAATCCCAAATTTTGTGTTGTTGACGTATAATAACTTTAAAAAGGGGTAATAAACACAAATTGGTTTTTAATACAAATTGTAGTTAATATAATTCGCAATAATTTAATCTAAATAAAGCCAACTAGAAAACATGAGTAATTAATTTGCAAAGTATACATTTGTACAATAACAAAATACCAGAAACTTGGCAGGAAACACGTATTAATTTTTATTCAGAAACATAATACTTCTAATGTCCAAGAATCTCTTTGACTAAAACCAAGATGTCATCATTAATCGTACTCTGTTATCACTGAAATACTTTTATTGATGATGACGACATTATCGTGGAAACGTTAGTAAAATTGTAAACTGTAGTTTGAAATGAGTCTAATTGTTTAAATATTTACCTTTGTATGTTAGTCTTACAAGTTAAGCTTCAATTAACAATATACTATAGAGCTTTAATTAAAAACAGATCACGAAATTAAGGCGTTAAAAGTTTACTGGTAATTTGAGCAGTAGTTTTTACAATTTGTTTGATAAATGTACTTACATTCGATATTATACCCATGGTGACACTGTCCGAGAAGAAATGGTATAATGAACTGCAATACACTATGTATATATATATATATAGTTCTTTAATTAACCAAAACTGGCTTTGATGAAAGTAGAGGAAAGATACCTTTCACCGAAAGGACTGTCTTTTAGAATGCTGGTCGTAGCTTAGTTTTTCTTCAATTTCTACTTACTGAGCCAAAGGCAACTTTCTGTGCAGGGCTGTACACCGGCGTTATGCAAACTTGCGTTTCACTGTGCACACAGTGTTATTATAGGTTTCCATAAATAGGAATTAATTTTTTTAATGCTGCTCAACTAGAACTGCTATAACGTATTGAGTGTGGGCAATACCTGAACGTATTCTGGTTTAGAAATGTCTCAAACTGACGTCACAGCGTATAGACTCCTCTTGTATCTTGTTGTTAATGAGTCTTGTAGTGATTTCCTCTGAAGATGATTACTTTGCAATCGAAATGTACATCAGGAAATAAATAGAAAGTATTTTTAGTTTAAGTGGTTTTTAATAATAAAAAAATACGCCATAGTTTCTCTGAGTTATTATTAATTGTCTTGTTTTAATTCGACTCCTTAACTAAAATTCTAACATTGTTCCCAACCAATTGGTGATTCATATCAATAACATACGTGGGCAAAATATTTTGGTTTTTAGTATCATTTAAGGATATATATTTCGTACTTTCAAGTCCCGCCTTACTCTTTTCACATATTACACAAACAACTTTATAAGCTACCCCTGTGGTCAATCTTTTATTGTCTAATTTATCTTGTTGCAATTTAATCCTCTTTTTAATACAACAAGGAAGTTTGAAATTGTATTTGTATACCAACTTATACTGCGGGGGAAACGTGAGGGCAAGAGAGGGACTGGAAGACAACACTTCTAATGGTTGAGGATATACGAGTTTAGACCATTGTTTACACCATAGAACTGGTTCATAATAGCGAATATATCCGGCGAGGGATGGAGAACACTGACTGAACTTTAGCTTACACTCTCTTACATGGTGGTCGTTTCTATCTATCAGCTATTGTAATATATAGTTCTATCGGCAAGCACAAAGTCCCTACTGTATTTAGTGGATAAGCGAAACAGACAACTTTGTAATGCAGTTCCACATTAATAAATACACCATGTATATATAAGGGGAATAGTGATGTCATTATTACATGTTTTTACCTATAGAAGGACTTGAATCTAATCCTAATTTATCACTTTCAATTTTAAAGAAATGAGTTTATATATAAAAATATTTATATATAAGTATATATACCTAAGTAATATTTAATAGAATAAACTCAGGTTATCTCTGTGTCAAAAGGAAAATTGAGGAGTATCCGAATCTATCGAAATCTAAGCAGGAATAAATTGTTTATATTTTATCTGCTTTTTGGAGAAAATTGTTCAGAAATGTCGCTAAAGGGTAAAAGTGGCAGAGTATTAAATCTGTAGAAAAATAAGATTGGAGTAGATTAGATGCCATAGTAAATTACAAGCGATTGGCTTGTACTCGCAAACGACTATGGTTTTGCTTAGGGCCTTGGACTGTTCTACCCAAACAAACAAGGAACTAAAACAAGTACTCATTTCATAGCGGTTCGCCTACAATTTAATAATAATAAAACTCACATTTAGTCCTACAGCTTTAAATTAACAATAGAACTTAATTTATAATCTGCTACAGATAATAGATTTATAGGTTATGGTCTTTTATTAATAAAAATTATTACATACATTATATATGAAAATTAAAGTGTTGTGTTTTACTATTCCAACAATTTCCGGGCCGATTGGAGTTTCCTTCATCAGTGATATACAAATGTTGTTGCTTTACGTAGCTCAAGAACGAACTGAAGTATCGGAAACGTATTGCCATTAGATCAACGCCAATATCTCCAAAAACCATTACAATCTACCCGGCCTGGTTATTATGTTTTAATAAGGAAAAATAATTATTTTCTCCTTCCTACAAGGGGTAATATAAAAATATAATGAATCAAATTGAAAACTATCAGATTGCATAGAAATAAGTTATTTTAATTATAAAGTACTTAACAAATTGTTACATCATATTACTTCGTTAAAGTATTAGTGTATATATATATGTCGAGTTCCGAGACATGCAACTAGACCAGTGCGGAATTCCTGTTCCGTATCAGGTTCTCTGAAGTAAATACCATTGACTGAATGCAACAAATACTTGCTGTAATTTATTTTGTCTAGAAAAGTCTATACAATTTTATAATGAGAACTACTTTTCCCTTTACTTTGTAAATGTAGAAACGTGGGACAATTTTTGTTATTTTTTCTTTTTTAAATAATTAGTTATTGGTTAATTACTTACAGATTGCCTGATTCAGTATTAAACATCACATTTTGACCTAATTTATATTTCTCAGTACGTAGATCTAATAAAATTCGTACTGATTGCATTATGCAAACAAATTTGTAAGTAGGAAGTCCAGTTTTATAATATTAAAATCCCATATATATATATATATATATATATATATATATATATATATATATATATATATATATATATAATATATATATATATATATATATATACATATATATATATATATATATATATATATATATATATGTATATATATATATATATATATATATATATATATATATATATATATATGTTGTTCTCTAAATACAACATTTTAGAGTAGACTCCGAGCCGTAAAGAACACGCTTTTTGCTGTATGGTGTTACTATGCCCTGGATGACTTATTATGCCCCATTAAACCCTCACTGGCTCGGATCAGGTCCGCAGCTGTTTCGCCAATGACTCACCCCTGCTGGTTTAGTTTTAGTTCTTTTCTCTCATCAGCAATTCGTAATATAGTAAAACAAATACGTGAAATGGTATTCCACCATTTAGGGCCACTTTAATTTGGCATTTAGGAGTATATTAGTTTGAATATGTATATTAGTTTGTAGTTCTTCTTCAATTTGTGGAACTCATTTATTCCTAGTAGATTGAAATCCAGTACCAACTAGAAGTAAATCCTTTAAAATCAATAATTATTATTAAATTCCTTCTATTAGCTTACACTCTCCTGATATATATCTTGTAAAACATTTCAATCGCTAATAATTATTATTCATTCAATAAAGTACAAATACAATTAATTTAACCTATTGGGGATAACAATTGATGTTAATACAGTTTTTTTCAAATTTTTATTCAATAAATAAATTATAAAATTTGTGGGCTCCAGCCGGATTTGAACTAAGAATCTTCGTGCGCGAAGTCTAATGCATCTTGGCTCTGCGCCAACTTACCAATATCTAGAAATCTGTACCTCAAAGATGTATATGAACCCCCACCTCTGGTTGTCGTCGATACTTCCATTGTACAACCTTAAACTGTTGCCATGGTTACTACACAATATCATGTATAGTGCTCTAGGGTAACTAAAATAAAATAGTTCTCTTTGTTAACTTCAGTAGGAATTTACTTAAAAAATAATATTTTATATTACTGTACTTGTTTAAGTATTGAAATCAATACAAATGTATTAATTAGCAGTTATTTTCAAACATAATATGGTCGAGGCGGGTATAATTTTCCATAGCATTTTTAGTAAGTTTTTAAATATTAATATATCATACTCTTGATCATAATTTGATTTATAACATAGGTTATATCCCCATAGTAGCGTAACCAGTATGTTTTTCTTTGGCGGAACTGCTGTGGGCAGATCCCGAGGGGGTAGGGGTGTGTTGGGGTAGTCCCGCGCCCAGGGCTCCACAGAGTAAAGTGTGATTATCTCACTGGAAGAAATAGTTTGATTTGACGTCAGTTTTAAAGAGTAAGCAATTAAATGGAAAATTGTACGTTAAATATTTGTTTTACTGTTTTTTTCATTGTGTTTTCAGTGATATATTTCCAGGCATATTCCTTTCAGTAGCGCATAACTTGAAAGTTATGATACTCGAATGATAGTGACCTTTCCTAAATAATGATGAACTTGTTCCTCAATTCCTTCTATATGTTTACACTCTCTTTAAAGAATTTTTCATCTTCTTCTCTTGTTCAAAATTTTAATCGTTAATAAAATACTTTTTATTAATTCACTCAAGTTCAAATACATTTTTTATACTTGTAATAAATGACATTTATGTTAACACAGTTTTAAAAAAATATTAATTCATTATAGCGGATAATTCAAACTTTTCACAAAAGGGGAAAAGTACGCAATGTACTTATTACTGCGCATTTGGTTTAAAAAGTGTTAACATATGGTTTCATTAAACAGCTGATTTTATGTTATAGGTTCGGCCTATGTGGTAAAACATCTGTTTTAACGCATAGTTATGTTACTTCATTCATATTAATTGTAATTATTTTATTAAAAGTAGCTCCAATAAAATTTTTCTTTGTTCAATTAAGTAGGAATGACTTAATTTTTTTTTGTAAATATTGTTTATTGATTTGGTGATTTATAGAGTTTTAGTACGCCTTTAAAGTCTTTCTCCTTTCTTCCCCGCTCTCCCTCCTTCTTTTTTTCTTTTATTATAGATTAGCTGTACCACAATACGTTAAACATTTTTTATATTTAATCTGAGGTTTGTTTTTAATAGTTTTTACTTAAAAAGTTTTTGTTAAGGAATTTTAGGAGGAAATTTTTTTTCTCAAACAATAACGTAAAACCGAACTATTGTACGACAAAATGCTTCGGATAAACAAAACAAAAATTTCAAAACCTTGACCATTAAAGCAATAATTGTTCAATGTATAAGTCAAATTAAAAAACAGTTGTTGGTTAAGAGTAATAGGCTACGAAATGAAATATTCATAAAATATTTGGTTACAAATTAGTGATAACAAATGTTTTCATAGAACAGCTGTTTTAACGCATAGTTTATGTTAATTTAGTTATATTAATTGCAATTATTTAATAAAAAGTAACTGAAATAATATATTTCTTTGTTGGCCTAGGTAGGGATTGGTTTTTAAAACATTTTATTTATAATACTTCTTTATTTATTTATAGTTATATTTACATTAAATATATTTACACTTCTAAATTAAAATTAACAGCTTTAACATATGCTTTGTACTGGATGCACTGTAGCCTACTTTCACTGCTCATAAGGAATCTTATACTCCAAGCTTGAATATTTAATACTTTTGTTTGGATACATATTTTGAGTATGCTGGTATGTAATTTCCTTGCGGGTATGAAGTTCGAGGCTCTTCATTGTTGGCAGTGTCTTCGGTGTAATATTTGTCAACCATCCTTGGGGAGGAGTACGCCGTGGTTGCAGGACCAGTGTAGTAGCTGGAGAGCGTTGGGACGGAGGGCTGTTGCCGTGCACCAGAGTCATGCACAGGTCTGGTGTCTAGTCGAGGGACATATTTGTAAGGGCGATGATCAGTCTGGTACGCAGCAGGGGCGGGCTGTCTTGCTGAGGTTGGAGCTTGCTTCATGGGCTGGGCAGCGGTGTATACAGGCACTCGGATATTGGTCGGTTCCCTACGTATGTTTACCTTGAAGCCGTGCTTGTTGTCCGCCGTGTACTCTACGATCCTCATGGAGCCGTCGGGTTCTATAAGGCTGTAGCTCCCCTTGACGCTGTCCCCTTGGCGTTCCTCATGCTGAGTCTTGTAGTCGCCTGTGCTTTCATCGCCGATGTTGTACTGGTAGTTGTACTCCACCGGGAGTGCACTATATTCTTCTTGTGTTGTAGAGTATTGGTACTTTGGGCGCAAAGGTTGATTTTCCGCAGCTTGTTGTACTCTCCCAATGCTCTTCTCGGCCAGGACGTTGCTTACGCAGACAAGGACGCAGAGCAGACATAAAACCTAGAACAGAAAATTAATTAAATAAACAGTCAACATCGTGGGATTTGAATGATTTCATTTAATAAATAAGATCATGCCATTGGATAGTAGATACGTTCGTGGCCATTTAAAAGTCTCTAATAGTACAATTTCCCTTACATTGTAGTGAACTGCTCTATAGATAAGCCATATTACGTCTGGAATATGGAACGTAAAATAACACTATTGATAACTGTAGCTTTACAAATGTGCATTTAAATTTTATATTGTTTAATATTTATAACGTTTTAAATTTTTGCTTTCATTTTTTTCAGACGCCCTAAGTAAATGAATTTATGTTATAAATGTATGCCAATAATAAGGCAGTATCTTAGATAATTATATTTGCCGTTAAGTTATTAAGAAAATAATATAATTTCCCCTAAACATACTCACTAGTAATAGAAAATGTTGTATGAAATTATACTTTAAGACGTAATTTAGCCAAATATACGATATTTCTAACTGTATAGAAAATTGCATTGTGAATCGGTATAAACATAACCTCCAAACAACCTTAAAGGTCACGTCGCGTCGGTTAGCATTTACGATTATGTTTTTCATTCGGAAATTTCCGAGGTCATTCGGTTATTTCCTGATGTTTGCATACTGTCGTGTGAATGTCTAATGATGTCTCGATTTAAGGCCTATACTCATGTAATTTTCGTGTATTTGCGATAAGATGTGCTACTTTAATATGTTTATAGTACACAGTTATTTCGCAATAAATAATTTGAACTAAATTGTAAAGAAAGGACAAATATTGAATGCAGGACTTGACAAACGCTGGGGACCTTATACTCTTTGTAAAAAAATAATTTAGAAATTAATCAATGGAAAAAATATAACTTTACTCAGTTAAGAAGTAAATAGATCTCCACTTATTACACTACGAAAAAAAGATATAGCTTACCTTGCTAACCATTTTGCTCGACAGCTACACTATAGCAAAGTACAGCAAGCTCGATCTATATATACAACGGCATTATCTAATAATGCAGAACCATTATAGGTAAGAAAATTAAACCCTGGCTGCTTTCTCCTTTCCTTTTTTTTTGTGGCTAACTCTAAACTTGTGAGGTATGTTACACATTGAGCATTGAGAGACAGTCTGTCTAAAACCAAATTTTGCATTAAATAATTGGATGCACTAATGATATAATTAGTAATGTCATATTTATTCATTTCTATGATGAACCTTCTACAATCAACACTTGAATAGTTTTGAAATAGCGATGAACGTTTTTTTTTGTAGAAACGAAAATGCTTTAAATCGAAATTTATAAATGAGAAAGCGTTGTTATTTATAGTTGCGACTTATAAATAAATAAAACCTCCTAAACCATAGAAATTTTGTATTTATGTACTGATGTACGTTTCGATTGCAGAGCAATCATCTTCAAAAGAAATTACTACAAGACTTAAGAGTAACAACTTCTTAATAATCAAAAAGCATATAATTGCCTCTGAAGATGATTAGTTCACAATTGAAATGTACATCAGAACATAAATAAGAAGTTTTTGTGATTAAACAGGATTTATTTATTTGTAATAAAAAATTCCACCACTTTTGCTCCAAGTTAGCTAGTTATGAGGTTTTCCAAGATTTTAAACTCTTAAAAATAAAATAATAAAACTATTTTCTTCACACCTCCTCAAATATAAACAAAATTTATTTCGCTTTCCAGTTACAATGCACAACCTGTGTCGTTAATAAAATTGTTTACACTTTTGTATTTACACTTCCTATGTGTATTTGTATTCCTTTCAGCATTACATATTGTTTCTTTACCAAATACATTTCTTCTAATTACATTCTCTTGCGTTTACTATTGCATTTTGTATTTACACTTCCTATGTGTATTTGTATTCCTTTCAGTATTACATATTGTTTCTTTACCAAATACATTTCTTCTAATTACATTCTCTTGCGTTTACTATTGCATTTTGTATTTACACTTCCTATGTGTATTTGTATTCCTTTCAGCATTACATATTGTTTCTTTACCAAATACATTTCTTCTAATTACATTCTCTTGCGTTTACTATTGCATTTTGTATTTACACTTCCTATGTGTATTTGTATTCCTTTTAGCATTACATATTGTTTCTTTACCAAATACATTTCTTCTAATTACATTCTCTTGCGTTTACTATTGCATTTTGTATTTACACTTCCTATGTGTATTTGTATTCCTTTCAGCATTACATATTGTTTCTTTACCAAATACATTTCTTCTAATTACATTCTCTTGCGTTTACTATTGCATTTTGTATTTACACTTCCTATGTGTATTTGTATTCCTTTCAGCATTACATATTGTTTCTTTACCAAATACATTTCTTCTAATTACATTCTCTTGCGTTTACTATTGCATTTTGTATTTACACTTCCTATGTGTATTTGTATTCCTTTCAGCATTACATATTGTTTCTTTACCAAATACATTTCTTCTAATTACATTCTCTTGCGTTTACTATTGCATTTTGTATTTACACTTCCTATGTGTATTTGTATTCCTTTCAGCATTACATATTGTTTCTTTACCAAATACATTTCTTCTAATTACATTCTCTTGCGTTTACTATTGCATTTTGTATTTACACTTCCTATGTGTATTTGTATTCCTTTCAGCATTACATATTGTTTCTTTACCAAATACATTTCTTCTAATTACATTCTCTTGCGTTTACTATTGCATTTTGTATTTACACTTCCTATGTGTATTTGTATTCCTTTCAGCATTACATATTGTTTCTTTACCAAATACATTTCTTCTAATTACATTCTCTTGCGTTTACTATTACATTTTGTATTTACACTTCCTATGTGTATTTGTATTCCTTTCAGCATTACATATTGTTTCTTTACCAAATACATTTCTTCTAATTACATTCTCTTGCGTTTACTATTGCATTTTGTATTTACACTTCCTATGTGTATTTGTATTCCTTTCAGCATTACATATTGTTTCTTTACCAAATACATTTCTTCTAATTACATTCTCTTGCGTTTACTATTGCATTTTGTATTTACACTTCCTATGTGTATTTGTATTCCTTTCAGCATTACATATTGTTTCTTTACCAAATACATTTCTTCTAATTACATTCTCTTGCGTTTACTATTGCATTTTGTATTTACACTTCCTATGTGTATTTGTATTCCTTTCAGCATTACATATTGTTTCTTTACCAAATACATTTCTTCTAATTACATTCTCTTGCGTTTACTATTGCATTTTGTATTTACACTTCCTATGTGTATTTGTATTCCTTTCAGCATTACATATTGTTTCTTTACCAAATACATTTCTTCTAATTACATTCTCTTGCGTTTACTATTGCATTTTGTATTTACACTTCCTATGTGTATTCGTATTCCTTTCAGCATTACATATTGTTTCTTTACCAAATACATTTCTTCTAATTACATTCTCTTGCGTTTACTATTGCATTTTGTATTTACACTTCCTATGTGTATTTGTATTCCTTTCAGCATTACATATTGTTTCTTTACCAAATACATTTCTTCTAATTACATTCTCTTGCGTTTACTATTGCATTTTGTATTTACACTTCCTATGTGTATTTGTATTCCTTTCAGCATTACATATTGTTTCTTTACCAAATACATTTCTTCTAATTACATTCTCTTGCGTTTACTATTGCATTTTGTATTTACACTTCCTATGTGTATTCGTATTCCTTTCAGCATTACATATTGTTTCTTTACCAAATACATTTCTTCTAATTACATTCTCTTGCGTTTACTATTGCATTTTGTATTTACACTTCCTATGTGTATTCGTATTCCTTTCAGCATTACATATTGTTTCTTTACCAAATACATTTCTTCTAATTACATTCTCTTGCGTTTACTATTGCATTTTGTATTTACACTTCCTATGTGTATTTGTATTCCTTTCAGCATTACATATTGTTTCTTTACCAAATACATTTCTTCTAATTACATTCTCTTGCGTTTACTATTGCATTTTGTATTTACACTTCCTATGTGTATTTGTATTCCTTTCAGCATTACATATTGTTTCTTTACCAAATACATTTCTTCTAATTACATTCTCTTGCGTTTACTATTGCATTTTGTATTTACACTTCCTATGTGTATTCGTATTCCTTTCAGCATTACATATTGTTTCTTTACCAAATACATTTCTTCTAATTACATTCTCTTGCGTTTACTATTGCATTTTGTATTTACACTTCCTATGTGTATTCGTATTCCTTTCAGCATTACATATTGTTTCTTTACCAAATACATTTCTTCTAATTACATTCTCTTGCGTTTACTATTGCATTTTGTATTTACACTTCCTATGTGTATTCGTATTCCTTTCAGCATTACATATTGTTTCTTTACCAAATACATTTCTTCTAATTACATTCTCTTGCGTTTACTATTGCATTTTGTATTTACACTTCCTATGTGTATTCGTATTCCTTTCAGCATTACATATTGTTTCTTTACCAAATACATTTCTTCTAATTACATTCTCTTGCGTTTACTATTGCATTTTGTATTTACACTTCCTATGTGTATTTGTATTCCTTTCAGCATTACATATTGTTTCTTTACCAAATACATTTCTTCTAATTACATTCTCTTGCGTTTACTATTGCATTTTGTATTTACACTTCCTATGTGTATTCGTATTCCTTTCAGCATTACATATTGTTTCTTTACCAAATACATTTCTTCTAATTACATTCTCTTGCGTTTACTATTGCATTTTGTATTTACACTTCCTATGTGTATTCGTATTCCTTTCAGCATTACATATTGTTTCTTTACCAAATACATTTCTTCTAATTACATTCTCTTGCGTTTACTATTGCATTTTGTATTTACACTTCCTATGTGTATTCGTATTCCTTTCAGCATTACATATTGTTTCTTTACCAAATACATTTCTTCTAATTACATTCTCTTGCGTTTACTATTGTATTTTGTATTTACACTTATTATGTGTATTCGTATTCCTTTCAGCATTACATATTGTTTCTTTACCAAATACATTTCTTCTAATTACATTCTCTTGCGTTTACTATTGCGTTTTGTATTTACACTTCCTATGTGTATTCGTATTCCTTTCAGCATTACATATTGTTTCTTTACCAAATACATTTCTTCTAATTACATTCTCTTGCGTTTACTATTGCATTTTGTATTTACACTTCCTATGTGTATTCGTATTCCTTTCAGCATTACATATTGTTTCTTTACCAAATACATTTCTTCTAATTACATTCTCTTGCGTTTACTATTGCATTTTGTATTTACACTTCCTATGTGTATTCGTATTCCTTTCAGCATTACATATTGTTTCTTTACCAAATACATTTCTTCTAATTACATTCTCTTGCGTTTACTATTGCATTTTGTATTTACACTTCCTATGAGTATTCGTATTCCTTTCAGCATTACATATTGTTTCTTTACCAAATACATTTCTTCTAATTACATTCTCTTGCGTTTACTATTGCATTTTGTATTTACACTTCCTATGTGTATTTGTATTCCTTTCAGCATTACATATTGTTTCTTTACCAAATACATTTCTTCTAATTACATTCTCTTGCGTTTACTATTGCATTTTGTATTTACACTTCCTATGTGTATTCGTATTCCTTTCAGCATTACAAATTGTTTCTTTACCAAATACATTTCTTCTAATTACATTCTCTTGCGTTTACTATTGCATTTTGTATTTACACTTCCTATGTGTATTTGTATTCCTTTCAGCATTACATATTGTTTCTTTACCAAATACATTTCTTCTAATTACATTCTCTTGCGTTTACTATTGCATTTTGTATTTACACTTCCTATGTGTATTTGTATTCCTTTCAGCATTACATATTGTTTCTTTACCAAATACATTTCTTCTAATTACATTCTCTTGCGTTTACTATTGCATTTTGTATTTACACTTCCTATGTGTATTTGTATTCCTTTCAGCATTACATATTGTTTCTTTACCAAATACATTTCTTCTAATTACATTCTCTTGCGTTTACTATTGCATTTTGTATTTACACTTCCTATGTGTATTTGTATTCCTTTCAGCATTACATATTGTTTCTTTACCAAATACATTTCTTCTAATTACATTCTCTTGCGTTTACTATTGCATTTTGTATTTACACTTCCTATGTGTATTCGTATTCCTTTCAGCATTACATATTGTTTCTTTACCAAATACATTTCTTCTAATTACATTCTCTTGCGTTTACTATTGCATTTTGTATTTACACTTCCTATGTGTATTCGTATTCCTTTCAGCATTACATATTGTTTCTTTACCAAATACATTTCTTCTAATTACATTCTCTTGCGTTTACTATTGCATTTTGTATTTACACTTCCTATGTGTATTTGTATTCCTTTCAGCATTACATATTGTTTCTTTACCAAATACATTTCTTCTAATTACATTCTCTTGCGTTTACTATTGCATTTTGTATTTACACTTCCTATGTGTATTTGTATTCCTTTCAGCATTACATATTGTTTCTTTACCAAATACATTTCTTCTAATTACATTCTCTTGCGTTTACTATTGCATTTTGTATTTACACTTCCTATGTGTATTCGTATTCCTTTCAGCATTACATATTGTTTCTTTACCAAATACATTTCTTCTAATTACATTCTCTTGCGTTTACTATTGCATTTTGTATTTACACTTCCTATGTGTATTCGTATTCCTTTCAGCATTACATATTGTTTCTTTACCAAATACATTTCTTCTAATTACATTCTCTTGCGTTTACTATTGCATTTTGTATTTACACTTCCTATGTGTATTCGTATTCCTTTCAGCATTACATATTGTTTCTTTACCAAATACATTTCTTCTAATTACATTCTCTTGCGTTTACTATTGCATTTTGTATTTACACTTCCTATGTGTATTCGTATTCCTTTCAGCATTGCATATTGTTTCTTTACCAAATACATTTCTTCTAATTACATTCTCTTGCGTTTACTATTGTATTTTGTATTTACACTTATTATGTGTATTCGTATTCCTTTCAGCATTACATATTGTTTCTTTACCAAATACATTTCTTCTAATTACATTCTCTTGCGTTTACTATTGCATTTTGTATTTACACTTCCTATGTGTATTTGTATTCCTTTCAGCATTACATATTGTTTCTTTACCAAATACATTTCTTCTAATTACATTCTCTTGCGTTTACTATTGCATTTTGTATTTACACTTCCTATGTTTATTCGTATTCCTTTCAGCATTACATATTGTTTCTTTACCAAATACATTTCTTCTAATTACATTCTCTTGCGTTTACTATTGCATTTTGTATTTACACTTCCTATGTTTATTCGTATTCCTTTCAGCATTACATATTGTTTCTTTACCAAATACATTTCTTCTAATTACATTCTCTTGCGTTTACTATTGCATTTTGTATTTACACTTCCTATGTTTATTCGTATTCCTTTCAGCATTACATATTGTTTCTTTACCAAATACATTTCTTCTAATTACATTCTCTTGCGTTTACTATTGCATTTTGTATTTACACTTCCTATGTTTATTCGTATTCCTTTCAGCATTACATATTTTTTCTTTACCAAATACATTTCTTCTAATTACATTCTCTTGCGTTTACTATTGCATTTTGTATTTACACTTCCTATGTTTATTCGTATTCCTTTCAGCATTACATATTGTTTCTTTACCAAATACATTTCTTCTAATTACATTCTCTTGCGTTTACTATTGCATTTTGTATTACATATTGTTTCTTTACAATTAATTCACAAGCATTGTTAATTACTCAACAAATTAATTCTGTTATTTCGTTGTACGAAGGCAACTCTCGCAGGAATGAAACTGGTGAGCAGAAGTTTTATAATGAATTTGTTGCGATTCTGAAATACGAAAGTTACTTGTTGCACAGTAAAAGTATTGGCAAAAATCCCAATACCAATAAAAAATAACTATTATTAAAAATTACCTAACATTAAACCCTGGCTTACAGTAAGGGGGTTTAATCTTAGGTAACCAGTAATATTAGTCTTTTTAAAATTATTTTTGTGATATTGGGGTATTTGCCAATATTTTAATTGTAATATATTGTACCACTACGGTCTTGATATTGTATAGGCTTCTTACTTGTTGCAGCCAAATTGCATTAAAAGCACAGTTCCATAGGAACGCCCATCTATATGTTTGGTTGTGGTGACAGAGCTTTTATAAATATAAAGATAAACTCACTGTAACTACATTAGCTTTATAACCTGTATAGGTTTAAATGTTATTGCTGCGAAATGACTGAGCTTTTATAAATATAAAGATAAACTCACTGTAACTACATTGGCTTTATAACCTGTATAGGTTTAAATGTTATTGCTGCGAAATGACAGAGCTTTTATAAATATAAAGATAAACTCACTGTAACTACATTGGCTTTATAACCTGTATAGGTTTAAATGTTATTGCTGCGAAATGACAGAGCTTTTATTAATATAAAGATAAACTCACTGTAACTACATTGGCTTTATAACCTGTATAGGTTTAAATGTTATTGCTGCGAAATGACAGAGCTTTTATAAATATAAAGATAAATTCACTGTAACTACATTGGCTTTATAACCTGTATAGGTTTAAATGTTATTGCTGCGAAATGACAGAGCTTTTGTTAATATAAAGATAAACTCACTGTAACTACATTGGCTTTATAACCTGTATAGGTTTAAATGTTATTGCTGCGAAATGACAGAGCTTTTATAAATATAAATATAAATAATTCATTGGTTGACAAAATGTTTCGTAACACTTTCTTGTAGAAATCTAGAAAGCACGTAAAACACTTGAATATAACTATACTATATAACATACAAAAGGCAACGTTTAGGGCTGCATACTTGTATTCCTCAGTATTTAAGTAGCAATAATAATTCATTTGTTGACAAAATGTATCGTAACACTTTCTTGTAGAAATCTAGAATGCACGTAAAACACTTGAATATAACTATACTATATAACATACAAAGGGCAACGTTTAGGGCTGCATACTTGTATTCCTCTGTATTTAAGTAGCAATAATAATTCATTTGTTGACAAAATGTTTCGTAACACTTTCTTGAGAAATCTAGAAAGCACGTAAAACACTTGAATATAACTATACTATATAACATACAAAAGGCAACGTTTAGGGCTGCATACTTGTATTCCTCTGTATTTAAGTAGCAATAATAATTCATTTGTTGACAAAATGTTTCGTAACACTTTCTTGAGAAATCTAGAAAGCACGTAAAACACTTGAATATAACTATACTATATAACATACAAAGGGCAACGTTTAGGGCTGCATACTTGTATTCCTCTGTATTTAAGTAGCAATAATAATTCATTTGTTGACAAAATGTTTCGTAACACTTTCTTGAGAAATCTAGAAAGCACGTAAAACACTTGAATATAACTATACTATATAACATACAAAAGGCAACGTTTAGGGCTGCATACTTGTATTCCTCTGTATTTAAGTAGCAATAATAATTCATTTGTTGACAAAATGTTTCGTAACACTTTCTTGAGAAATCTAGAATGCACGTAAAACACTTGAATATAACTATACTATATAACATACAAAGGGCAACGTTTAGGGCTGCATACTTGTATTCCTCTGTATTTAAGTAGCAATAATAATTCATTTGTTGACAAAATGTTTCGTAACACTTTCTTGAGAAATCTAGAAAGCACGTAAAACACTTGAATATAACTATACTATATAACATACAAAAGGCAACGTTTAGGGCTGCATACTTGTATTCCTCTGTATTTAAGTAGCAATAATAATTCATTTGTTGACAAAATGTTTCGTAACACTTTCTTGAGAAATCTAGAAAGCACGTAAAACACTTGAATATAACTATACTATATAACATACAAAGGGCAACGTTTAGGGCTGCATACTTGTATTCCTCTGTATTTAAGTAGCAATAATAATTCATTTGTTGACAAAATGTTTCGTAACACTTTCTTGAGAAATCTAGAAAGCACGTAAAACACTTGAATATAACTATACTATATAACATACAAAGGGCAACGTTTAGGGCTGCATACTTGTATTCCTCTGTATTTAAGTAGCAATAATAATTCATTGGTTGACAAAATGTTTCGTAACACTTTCTTGTAGAAATCTAGAATGCACGTAAAACACTTGAATATAACTATACTATATAACATACAAAGGGCAACGTTTAGGGCTGCATACTTGTATTCCTCTGTATTTAAGTAGCAATAATAATTCATTTGTTGACAAAATGTTTCGTAACACTTTCTTGAGAAATCTAGAAAGCACGTAAAACACTTGAATATAACTATACTATATAACATACAAAGGGCAACGTTTAGGGCTGCATACTTGTATTCCTCTGTATTTAAGTAGCAATAATAATTCATTGGTTGACAAAATGTTTCGTAACACTTTCTTGTAGAAATCTAGAATGCACGTAAAACACTTGAATATAACTATACTATATAACATACAAAGGGCAACGTTTAGGGCTGCATACTTGTATTCCTCTGTATTTAAGTATCAATAATAATTCATTTGTTGACAAAATGTTTCGTAACACTTTCTTGTAGAAATCTAGAAAGCACGTAAAACACTTGAATATAACTATACTATATAACATACAAAAGGCAACGTTTAGGGCTGCATACTTGTATTCCTCTGTATTTAAGTAGCAATAATAATTCATTTGTTGACAAAATGTTTCGTAACACTTTCTTGTAGAAATCTAGAATGCACGTAAAACACTTGAATATAACTATACTATATAACATACAAAGGGCAACGTTTAGGGCTGCATACTTGTATTCCTCTGTATTTAAGTATCAATAATAATTCATTTGTTGACAAAATGTTTCGTAACACTTTCTTGTAGAAATCTAGAATGCACGTAAAACACTTGAATATAACTATACTATATAACATACAAAGGGCAACGTTTAGGGCTGCATACTTGTATTCCTCTGTATTTAAGTAGCAATAATAATTCATTGGTTGACAAAATGTTTCGTAACACTTTCTTGTAGAAATCTAGAAAGCACGTAAAACACTTGAATATAACTATACTATATAACATACAAAGGGCAACGTTTAGGGCTGCATACTTGTATTCCTCTGTATTTAAGTAGCAATAATAATTCATTTGTTGACAAAATGTTTCGTAACACTTTCTTGTAGAAATCTAGAAAGCACGTAAAACACTTGAATATAACTATACTATATAACATACAAAGGGCAACGTTTAGGGCTGCATACTTGTATTCCTCTGTATTTAAGTAGCAATAATAATTCATTTGTTGACAAAATGTTTCGTAACACTTTCTTGAGAAATCTAGAAAGCACGTAAAACACTTGAATATAACTATACTATATAACATACAAAGGGCAACGTTTAGGGCTGCATACTTGTATTCCTCTGTATTTAAGTAGCAATAATAATTCATTTGTTGACAAAATGTTTCGTAACACTTTCTTGAGAAATCTAGAAAGCACGTAAAACACTTGAATATAACTATACTATATAACATACAAAGGGCAACGTTTAGGGCTGCATACTTGTATTCCTCTGTATTTAAGTAGCAATAATAATTCATTTGTTGACAAAATGTTTCGTAACACTTTCTTGTAGAAATCTAGAATGCACGTAAAACACTTGAATATAACTATACTATATAACATACAAAGGGCAACGTTTAGGGCTGCATACTTGTATTCCTCTGTATTTAAGTAGCAATAATAATTCATTTGTTGACAAAATGTTTCGTAACACTTTCTTGTAGAAATCTAGAAAGCACGTAAAACACTTGAATATAACTATACTATATAACATACAAAAGGCAACGTTTAGGGCTGCATACTTGTATTCCTCTGTATTTAAGTAGCAATAATAATTCATTTGTTGACAAAATGTTTCGTAACACTTTCTTGTAGAAATCTAGAAAGCACGTAAAACACTTGAATATAACTATACTATATAACATACAAAGGGCAACGTTTAGGGCTGCATACTTGTATTCCTCAGTATTTAAGTAGCAATAATAATTCATTTGTTGACAAAATGTTTCGTAACACTTTCTTGTAGAAATCTAGAATGCACGTAAAACACTTGAATATAACTATACTATATAACATACAAAGGGCAACGTTTAGGGCTGCATACTTGTATTCCTCTGTATTTAAGTAGCAATAATAATTCATTTGTTGACAAAATGTTTCGTAACACTTTCTTGTAGAAATCTAGAATGCACGTAAAACACTTGAATATAACTATACTATATAACATACAAAGGGCAACGTTTAGGGCTGCATACTTGTATTCCTCTGTATTTAAGTAGCAATAATAATTCATTTGTTGACAAAATGTTTCGTAACACTTTCTTGAGAAATCTAGAAAGCACGTAAAACACTTGAATATAACTATACTATATAACATACAAAGGGCAACGTTTAGGGCTGCATACTTGTATTCCTCTGTATTTAAGTAGCAATAATAATTCATTTGTTGACAAAATGTTTCGTAACACTTTCTTGAGAAATCTAGAAAGCACGTAAAACACTTGAATATAACTATACTATATAACATACAAAAGGCAACGTTTAGGGCTGCATACTTGTATTCCTCTGTATTTAAGTATCAATAATAATTCATTTGTTGACAAAATGTTTCGTAACACTTTCTTGTAGAAATCTAGAATGCACGTAAAACACTTGAATATAACTATACTATATAACATACAAAGGGCAACGTTTAGGGCTGCATACTTGTATTCCTCTGTATTTAAGTAGCAATAATAATTCATTTGTTGACAAAATGTTTCGTAACACTTTCTTGTAGAAATCTAGAATGCACGTAAAACACTTGAATATAACTATACTATATAACATACAAAAGGCAACGTTTAGGGCTGCATACTTGTATTCCTCTGTATTTAAGTAGCAATAATAATTCATTGGTTGACAAAATGTTTCGTAACACTTTCTTGTAGAAATCTAGAATGCACGTAAAACACTTGAATATAACTATACTATATAACATACAAAAGGCAACGTTTAGGGCTGCATACTTGTATTCCTCTGTATTTAAGTAGCAATAATAATTCATTTGTTGACAAAATGTTTCGTAACACTTTCTTGAGAAATCTAGAAAGCACGTAAAACACTTGAATATAACTATACTATATAACATACAAAAGGCAACGTTTAGGGCTGCATACTTGTATTCCTCTGTATTTAAGTATCAATAATAATTCATTTGTTGACAAAATGTTTCGTAACACTTTCTTGTAGAAATCTAGAATGCACGTAAAACACTTGAATATAACTATACTATATAACATACAAAGGGCAACGTTTAGGGCTGCATACTTGTATTCCTCTGTATTTAAGTAGCAATAATAATTCATTTGTTGACAAAATGTTTCGTAACACTTTCTTGAGAAATCTAGAAAGCACGTAAAACACTTGAATATAACTATACTATATAACATACAAAAGGCAACGTTTAGGGCTGCATACTTGTATTCCTCTGTATTTAAGTATCAATAATAATTCATTTGTTGACAAAATGTTTCGTAACACTTTCTTGTAGAAATCTAGAATGCACGTAAAACACTTGAATATAACTATACTATATAACATACAAAAGGCAACGTTTAGGGCTGCATACTTGTATTCCTCTGTATTTAAGTAGCAATAATAATTCATTTGTTGACAAAATGTTTCGTAACACTTTCTTGAGAAATCTAGAAAGCACGTAAAACACTTGAATATAACTATACTATATAACATACAAAAGGCAACGTTTAGGGCTGCATACTTGTATTCCTCTGTATTTAAGTAGCAATAATAATTCATTTGTTGACAAAATGTTTCGTAACACTTTCTTGAGAAATCTAGAAAGCACGTAAAACACTTGAATATAACTATACTATATAACATACAAAAGGCAACGTTTAGGGCTGCATACTTGTATTCCTCTGTATTTAAGTATCAATAATAATTCATTTGTTGACAAAATGTTTCGTAACACTTTCTTGTAGAAATCTAGAATGCACGTAAAACACTTGAATATAACTATACTATATAACATACAAAGGGCAACGTTTAGGGCTGCATACTTGTATTCCTCTGTATTTAAGTAGCAATAATAATTCATTTGTTGACAAAATGTTTCGTAACACTTTCTTGTAGAAATCTAGAATGCACGTAAAACACTTGAATATAACTATACTATATAACATACAAAAGGCAACGTTTAGGGCTGCATACTTGTATTCCTCTGTATTTAAGTAGCAATAATAATTCATTGGTTGACAAAATGTTTCGTAACACTTTCTTGTAGAAATCTAGAATGCACGTAAAACACTTGAATATAACTATACTATATAACATACAAAAGGCAACGTTTAGGGCTGCATACTTGTATTCCTCTGTATTTAAGTAGCAATAATAATTCATTTGTTGACAAAATGTTTCGTAACACTTTCTTGAGAAATCTAGAAAGCACGTAAAACACTTGAATATAACTATACTATATAACATACAAAGGGCAACGTTTAGGGCTGCATACTTGTATTCCTCTGTATTTAAGTAGCAATAATAATTCATTTGTTGACAAAATGTTTCGTAACACTTTCTTGAGAAATCTAGAAAGCACGTAAAACACTTGAATATAACTATACTATATAACATACAAAGGGCAACGTTTAGGGCTGCATACTTGTATTCCTCTGTATTTAAGTAGCAATAATAATTCATTGGTTGACAAAATGTTTCGTAACACTTTCTTGTAGAAATCTAGAATGCACGTAAAACACTTGAATATAACTATACTATATAACATACAAAGGGCAACGTTTAGGGCTGCATACTTGTATTCCTCTGTATTTAAGTAGCAATAATAATTCATTGGTTGACAAAATGTTTCGTAACACTTTCTTGTAGAAATCTAGAAAGCACGTAAAACACTTGAATATAACTATACTATATAACATACAAAGGGCAACGTTTAGGGCTGCATACTTGTATTCCTCTGTATTTAAGTAGCAATAATAATTCATTGGTTGACAAAATGTTTCGTAACACTTTCTTGTAGAAATCTAGAATGCACGTAAAACACTTGAATATAACTATACTATATAACATACAAAGGGCAACGTTTAGGGCTGCATACTTGTATTCCTCTGTATTTAAGTAGCAATAATAATTCATTTGTTGACAAAATGTTTCGTAACACTTTCTTGAGAAATCTAGAAAGCACGTAAAACACTTGAATATAACTATACTATATAACATACAAAGGGCAACGTTTAGGGCTGCATACTTGTATTCCTCTGTATTTAAGTAGCAATAATAATTCATTTGTTGACAAAATGTTTCGTAACACTTTCTTGAGAAATCTAGAAAGCACGTAAAACACTTGAATATAACTATACTATATAACATACAAAGGGCAACGTTTAGGGCTGCATACTTGTATTCCTCTGTATTTAAGTAGCAATAATAATTCATTTGTTGACAAAATGTTTCGTAACACTTTCTTGAGAAATCTAGAAAGCACGTAAAACACTTGAATATAACTATACTATATAACATACAAAGGGCAACGTTTAGGGCTGCATACTTGTATTCCTCAGTATTTAAGTAGCAATAATAATTCATTTGTTGACAAAATGTTTCGTAACACTTTCTTGTAGAAATCTAGAATGCACGTAAAACACTTGAATATAACTATACTATATAACATACAAAGGGCAACGTTTAGGGCTGCATACTTGTATTCCTCTGTATTTAAGTAGCAATAATAATTCATTGGTTGACAAAATGTTTCGTAACACTTTCTTGTAGAAATCTAGAATGCACGTAAAACACTTGAATATAACTATACTATATAACATACAAAGGGCAACGTTTAGGGCTGCATACTTGTATTCCTCTGTATTTAAGTAGCAATAATAATTCATTGGTTGACAAAATGTTTCGTAACACTTTCTTGTAGAAATCTAGAATGCACGTAAAACACTTGAATATAACTATACTATATAACATACAAAAGGCAACGTTTAGGGCTGCATACTTGTATTCCTCAGTATTTAAGTAGCAATAATAATTCATTGGTTGACAAAATGTTTCGTAACACTTTCTTGAGAAATCTAGAAAGCACGTAAAACACTTGAATATAACTATACTATATAACATACAAAAGGCAACGTTTAGGGCTGCATACTTGTATTCCTCTGTATTTAAGTAGCAATAATAATTCATTGGTTGACAAAATGTTTCGTAACACTTTCTTGAGAAATCTAGAATGCACGTAAAACACTTGAATATAACTATACTATATAACATACAAAAGGCAACGTTTAGGGCTGCATACTTGTATTCCTCAGTATTTAAGTAGCAATAATAATTCATTGGTTGACAAAATGTTTCGTAACACTTTCTTGAGAAATCTAGAATGCACGTAAAACACTTGAATATAACTATACTATATAACATACAAAAGGCAACGTTTAGGGCTGCATACTTGTATTCCTCTGTATTTAAGTAGCAATAATAATTCATTGGTTGACAAAATGTTTCGTAACACTTTCGTGTAGAAATCTAGAAAGCACGTAAAACACTTATTATATGAGTTATTATAAAAGTGAAATATATTTTCTAAACTTTTAACTAGACGTTCTCATTTTAGGCTATACTTGAAGAAGCGTACAAAAATCAATTTGCTTACAGAGTTCTGTACTTTGCATTCACCTACGTTCATTAGATTATAAGAGAAAGCAGTCATTTCGCAGCATAACATTTAAACCTATACAGGTTATAAAGCCAATGTAGTTACAGTGAGTTTATCTTTATATTTATAAAAGCTCTGTCATTTCGCAGCAATAACAGTTAAACCTATACAGGTTATAAAGCCAATGTAGTTACAGTGAGTTTATCTTTATATTAATAAAAGCTCAGTCATTTCGCAGCAATAACATTTATACCTATACAGGTTATAAAGCCAATGTAGTTACAGTGAGTTTATCTTTATATTTATAAAAGCTCAGTCATTTCGCAGCAATAACATTTATACCTATACAGGTTATAAAGCCAATGTAGTTACAGTGAGTTTATCTTTATATTTATAAAAGCTCAGTCATTTCGCAGCAATAACATTTAAACCTATACAGGTTATAAAGCCAATATAGTTACAGTGAGTTTATCTTTATATTTATAAAAGCTCAGTCATTTCGCAGCAATAACATTTAAACCTATTCAGGTTATAAAGCCAAAGTAGTTTTCATAATACAGGCTTATTTCCTATAATATTAAACACAAAGTACTTGCAAATGTTATATTTTAATTTGATCAATGATGAAATCCGAGGGCGCTTCTAAACTGTAGAATATTCAAAGAACGTTTTCATTTTGAGAATTTACTTTGATCCAATCTTCCGGTATAAATTTAGAAAAAGTTGCTCATGTTGTCACCAACTGGTTAGTATTCAGTAAGTTGTATGAAAGTAGAGTTAAAAATAGTGAAAGGTTTCCGTAACACGTTGAGTCGCGTTTACTTAAAAACTGTATAAATACGAAAACAATATTGTCATAGGCACAGTTCTCTGCAATAATTTCAAAATGGCGTTTAAGGTAAATTAAATCAGTGATACTTTAGTGTTAGTGAGTGTATGGTGTTTGCTTTTCATTCAGATTCGTTTGAAGAGTGTAATCCCTTCTTTGAGCTATATAAACGTTAAAATTTTAAAAATGTTTTCTTATACTTGGTTTGTTATTCATGACAATCGGTGATAATTTATTAATTTTGTTTTTCTCCGAAGTTCAATATTTATGAAAATTAAAATGATGGATTATAGCGCGCTAAACTTACTGAACATAAGTATCTTAGTTTTTAATCTTTTTTTTACATTTATAATTGAAATCAATTGTTTAAAATGAAATGTTTATGGTTTTATTTTTATTTTATTATTAAGTTTTTACCAATTCTTTTATTTGTAAATATTTGAGACCGAACCCCTTAGCGTTTTCCAACAATATTTAATTAAATCTGTCAAAAGCAAAATAAATCCAATTGTTTTTGCTAAATACATTTTTTACTAAATAGTCAAGTTTATTGTTCTTTCTTTTATTTGTTTGCACCGAATTTCGGTTTGTATGTGTTTCTTATTTATAATGATTTAGTTGCAAGAATTTCTCATATTTCGTTATTAAATTACTTTAGTTTCGTTTTTCTTACATTACATTTAATTTTGTCTGTTCATTTTTCTGGTGTTTGTTCTGCCAACGTTGAAGCATTGTCAGCTTTAACGTTAGCAGTCACAAAACGAGAAGATATTGAAGTTATAGATAAGTCTGAAGATGAGAAAACATAATATCACGTTAGGTAACTCAACATAAATATGAAAGGTTTTATAAATAAATAATTAATATTTCAAAATATATATTATATGTTTGTTCAATGAAGTTTATTTTAAATATTTAATAGATACCAACAGACAGACTCACACTTCAGATTATGAACACTTTATTCTTATACGCGTTTCGACTTATGCCATCATTTTAAGTGAGACGTAATTCCGAGATTCGGTTGTGATTGTTGCCAAGACTTTAAAACGTCATTGAGAATAAAGTGTTTGTAATTTTGAGTTTCCTTATATTTACTTGACAACCACCTTACCTCACAAGACTGTTGAAATATTTCTTATACCTTTTGTATGGTTTCACAATTAGGTTGTCCTTTCCCTTCTGTTAGCTGTCGTTGTAGCTGCTGTCCAGGGACAGTACGGGCACGGCGGCTACGAGCACCACGTCACCTACAAGGAAGAGCCTTACGACCCGCACCCACAGTACAAGTTCGAATACAGCGTGCACGACGCACACACCCACGACATCAAGAGCCAGAAGGAGGAGAGAGACGGAGACGTGGTCCACGGCAGCTACCAGCTGGTGGAAGCCGACGGGTCCGAGAGGGTGGTGCACTACTCGGCCGACCATAAGAACGGCTTCAATGCCGTCGTGCACCGGCAGCACAACAAGCACCCGCAGCACTACAAGGTGTACAAGGAGCCTGCGCACTACTCACATTATTAACTACTGTTACGTCATCATAACATTTCCCCGTATATGTAACTGTTTTAGGTTACTTCGTTTTTACTCTTTGTACATACATATGTAATAAATAAACGATTATAAAAATTTAATTTCAATTGCTTGTTCATTTCACAAAATCCACGTTTTTATTAAATTTAATTTGTCAACCACAGTTTTTTATAAATTGTGAGCTGTAAGTATAAAATGCTCACATTTCACCTTTTCTCTTTTGTACTTACAGAAAATTAATAAATATGCTAATATTTTATGTATTGTGTTTATAAACCAGGTTTTTATTCCTAAAGTTAAATATTATTTCACAGCATATGTATTTTAAGACTAAAGGGAAATTAATAGATGCCTAGAATTATCTTGTGATTAACATGGGTAGTGTTTTTTTTTTTTT
Organism: Prosapia bicincta; assembly: GCA_036971475.1. Taxonomy (NCBI): domain Eukaryota; kingdom Metazoa; phylum Arthropoda; class Insecta; order Hemiptera; family Cercopidae; genus Prosapia; species Prosapia bicincta. Next base: position 122,784,919 of record JBAIZL010000003.1, read on the forward strand.
TTTAATATATACAGACTATATGTAATATATACATTGTAGGGGTTTGGCGGTGTTTTTATTGATTAAATGTTTCCACTTGTTCTCTTATTTTTTGCATTAAAAATATTTATAAAACAGTTTACATTTATTTATTCTCTATTATAAATTTCACAAAAATAACTGATCCAAATTAAAATTAGGCAAAAAAACAGTTTTAAAGTGCAGGCGGTCACCTTCATTTGTATGTTCGCCCCATAACTCTCTGGGATGTGCGCGGTTTTTCTATTATCTTGTTGTCTATGTGTCAGCTGCCTATGTAAAAGCAAACAGGCAAAGAGATCAAATACGGTTTCCATGAGTACATATTAGAGAAGCTTTCTTGCAACAGTTTTTACTTTTGATTTCCAAAGGTAGTGTCCTCCTGTCGCAGCAGATCCTCTGTAGAAGACAGGTTTCTCCTAGGATCTCTGCCTCTACCTCTACGTTTGTCTTAGTCTTTGTTCGTTTGTTACTTTGGTTTTGTGCCTTTTGTTTTAGAACAATGTTAAAGGCGTTAACACCTTTAATGTATGCGGTCATTTTTGTCAGATATATAAATGGCAATGAGGGATTTTTCGTTTCTTTTATACTAATACGTTATACCAACAAATCATTTCTTCTGGCAACGGAGCCTGAAAGAGATCGAGTATAAATACCACAGGAGTATCTTGTATATCTATAACAATTTGCTTTATAATTGTTTTGTACAATTTGGTACGCATCTGTTTATAAATGCATTTTACTGTAGTACCAGCATTAAATAATAAATCATACATAAATATTATTTTCTCTTATGTTTACACTGCAAATTAAAGAAGATTAAAGCAAATTATAAAAGAAAAAACTACTTGAAGATTTTATAAATTGTGTTATTATTTCATAACATTTAGATATCATAAACGTATTGTTAGTTTACATTGATTAATATTCTCTTAGTACAAAGAGAATTAGAATAGATGTCGCTTCTGTTTCAAGGCAAAGGGTGCATTAAAACCGTTGTCTCATGGTGTCAGAGGACGTAAGAGGCAAGGTAATGTTGGACAGGAGTCGGACAAACATAGGATCATGGAACTCTCGAGGCAGTTGGATATGAGGGGTGAAAGAAACATGGCTGTACAGAGTAATCCAGGAGGTATAAAGCAGGTGGTAAACAGGATATGAAGGTTATTTTTCTTTCTGTTGTGTTTAGTTTATAGATTTTCTTAATGTGGTGTAGAATTTACAGATTTGAGTCGATGTCGGTATACGTGTATAGCGTGTTATTTTTAAAAATCACCACAGTAGAGACCAAGACCACTCAGAAGAACCTGATATTCGGTGGCACATACATAGATAAATGTGATGTCTCCTAGTTTTGTGCGAAACTCCAAGGGTTTAAGCATCTGTTGCTTTACAGATCCATACATAAGTGTAAATATTGCCAACATGTGTCCGTCAGTAATACTTGGTTAGTCGCGATACCGCAGAGAAGTCAACTACAATATCAGGAGAACTTACGCGATATAGCAAGAAACGCTCACTAGGACAGTTCACGGATTAGTGGAAGTGTAAGGCCAAACACCAGACAAGCTCTTTGTCGCATCTAGAAAAAGTGGTGAACAATATTTAGTGGTTGTTGACGACCCGTGCAGCAGGTGAGACCCTTATAGCAGTGAGGTGACCTCACTGTAAGAGACCCGTTACTTAGAGCAGCGAGGATTGACAAACAATGGGTCAGTGGGCTTTCCTATTACTCTAAATGTCAAATAAGGGACATCACATGGGCTGGGCAAATCTCTTCCTATGTTTGCCGACTCATACGCAACCCTTTTCGGGTATATTGCTGTATTTCTGATACTATGTAAATTAATATAGTTTAATAATGAAATCCATATATTGGTATAACATAATAGAGTATATTAAAGTATATATCTATTAGAAATTTACGTACAGAAAAAGACGCACAAAATAGTTGAATAGATGAATAGGGATGGGACTAAGGAACATTGCATGAACTGAAAGCTTTATACATTTGTTAAGTGTGGAGAAGGTCTTAACATTTGCAATACATTTCTGTTTCCCTTTCACACTTTTGTAAACAATGGCGTTCTAAAACTAAAGATTAGGCACGGATTTTTTTAAGTTTTATAAATTCTCTAATTGTTGTAAGCGTTTACTTATCATGTATAGAGAATAAAAATGAAGTAACTTGACTTTTGTGAAATTATTTATAGTTAATTGGAAACCTGACAATCAGGAAATGATGTGTGTTATAATGAAAGTTAAAATAACAAGATAGAACATATCACTAATAGTAAGAAAGCATTTGTTTATATTTACTGCGAAATAATATTCAACTTTGGGCATAAAAACACAGTATTTAAGATATGAGTATTTTTTAATGTAATATGTTATGAAATATTGTGGGAAATTATATTGAAAATACTATTTCTCAACGAAAAGAATTTCACTTAGGAAATTCACCTTTTGTTTTTTATACTACCAACACACAATTTATAAAGTAGTTTAAATTGACAAAATTTAAATTTAATAAAAACGTGGATTTTTGTGAAATGAACAAGCAATTAAAGTTAAATTTTTATAATCGTTTATTTATTACGTATGTATGTACAAAGAATATAACCTAAAACAGTTACATATACGGGGAAATGTTATGATGACGTAACAGTAGTTAATAATGTGAGTAGTGCGCAGGCTCCTTGTACACCTTGTAGTGCTGCGGGTGCTTGTTGTGCTGCCGGTGCACGACGGCATTGAAGCCGTTCTTATGGTCGGCCGAGTAGTGCACCACCCTCTCGGACCCGTCGGCTTCCACCAGCTGGTAGCTGCCGTGGACCACGTCTCCGTCTCTCTCCTCCTTCTGGCTCTTGATGTCGTGGGTGTGTGCGTCGTGCACGCTGTATTCGAACTTGTACTGTGGGTGCGGGTCGTAAGGCTCTTCCTTGTAGGTCACGTGAGGCTCGTAGCCGCCGTGCCCGTACTGTCCCTGGACAGCTGCTACAACGACAGCTAACAGAAGGGAAAGGACAACCTAATTGTGAAACCATACAAAAGTTTAAAGAAATATTAAAGCTGTCTTGTGAGGTAAGGTCACTATTAGGTAACTATAAACAAACACTTCTCATGGGCGTTTTACATATTTATTCTGACATACGTAGTGAACTCAGTCACAACTGAAGGTCGTAATTGTGTCTCACTGAAGATGATGCCATGAGCTGTTGTAAAACCTGTTAGAATAAAGTTTTAATAATTGTGAGTTTGTTTACTGTTATCTTTTTAAAATTAAACTCTGAACTTAACTTCATAAACGAGTTAAACGTAAGAATGCATCCTCTGCAGTGGCGACAAATCCGGCGTTAAAATGTGACGGTTAGAATTCAATTACTGTATTTATACAAGTGTCTGTATTCTAAAGTAAATTTCAATATAACAATATAAATAGAGGAAGCAGGTTGTCTATTTCAAGAAGGTTCAAGTCAACCATTTTTTCAAGCAAAAATATGAAATAAACGTTATCTTTTTACCTATTACTAATATCATCTTATCCCATACAAAACATTATCTAAGCATAAATATATATATATATATTCTAGCTGACTAGGGTACTACGCCAGCCTATATAGACTATCAGCTCAACCTCTATAGGCTATAATCCTAACTGTACAGGTTATCATTGCAGCTACATAGACAGCCTATATAGACTATCAGCTCAACCTCTATAGGCTGTAATCCTAACTGTACAGGTTATCATTGCAGCTACACAGACAGCCTATATAGACTATCAGCTCAACCTCTATAGGCTGTAATCCTAACTTTACAGGTTATCATTGCCGCTAAATAGACAGCCTATAGAGGTAATAAACTGAAGCTACATTAGGATTTTGTTTCTCCCTGTTATAGGCGGGAAGACACTCACCTTAAGAAAAGTTGTTTCTACGAACCGTTAGTGTGATTTCTTGGATTAGGTTGTTTTTAAACTTGGGTAAATAGAACGAACATAAATCGAGTAGGATGTTGTTTTATCTGTGGTATATAGCCATAGACTCGTGTTACATCGCATCCGCGTCATCCTTTCCTCCAAAAGTAACAACTAATTATTCGCTTCATTATGTATTCATATTTTAGCGTTTACCCACTGAAGTATATTTGTACGGAAAAACAGTAAAATTGTCTACAATTATTGATTAAATATATGATCTATAATTTATAATAACAGAATATGAATTCTATTCTCGGGTCCAGTAAGTACATAGGTAATTAGGGGTAAGCCGCTTGCAGGAATCGTTGATTCTAATGGTATTAAGAAGTCCCCTACACTCGATTCTCCATTGATTAAAAGTGTCGATTACGATACTTGTTTTTTAACTAATAAAATACGTGTGTGGTGTAATTTATTGGAGAAATAATAATTATCAACTATGTCTTATTTATTTATTAGTTGCTTTGAATGGATTAGAAAAAAAATAAAATGCTTGTGTGAGATGAGGAAAATATTATTATTTATGACGCAACAACAAAGACAGTTGCAGTATTTACGGTCCGTTTGTCACTTTTATCCGATATTTGTCATGTGTTCAGGAATCCCTATTCATAATTCAAGGTTGAACGCTTTGTGAAGCCTTTGTACATTAAAACGGAACTTTTAAAAGGCGTCACCATATGACCAAGATGTTAACTAAATTATTATTAGAGAATGTATTGTAGGCCTATATATCTTAAGGGAATCTACTTAAGAATCGAGAAACGGAAGAAAATTTTAGAATCGAAAATCCTAGAAGTCTGTCCATCCATAGTAATAATAATCTGCATTTTATCTCATTGTGAATAGAGGTGAACCAGTGCCTTCTTGAATGATCTATTTTATATCGGTTACACATGATCTCGTCGTTTCGACAGTGTTCCCGTATGAGCTAGCGATAACTTACTTTCACTAGTGTGACATTCTTATCATTAGTTTTGGAAGAATCTAATATCCGTACTTGGAGGGAGACCGGCGGCGTGCGATGCAGTAAAACCCACCCGCACTGTTACGTCACGAGACGTTGTTGCTCGTTGGTAACGCTCGACCTTGACGAGTCATCACAGTTCCCCGCATGGCAACGCACAGCTCGTAGATACTAATCGCTGCGTCACGACGTATGTTACGTACAGGATTTATTTCCTATTTTCCAATATACTCACTTAGATGTGTGTGTGTGTGTGTGTGTGTGTGTGTGTTTGTGTGTGTGTGTGTGTGTGTGTGTGTGTGTGTGTGTGTGTGTGTGTGTGTGTGTGTGTGTGTGTGTGGTGTGTGTGTGTGTGTGTGTGTGTGTGTGTATGTGTGTGTGTGTGTGTGTGTGTGTGTGTGTGTGTGTGTGTGTGTGTGTATGTGTGTGTGTGTGTGTGTGTGTGTGTGTGTGTGTGTGTGTGTGTGTGTATGTGTGTGTATGTGTGTGTGTGTGTGTGTGTGTGTGTGTGTGTGTGTGTGTGTGTGTGTGTGTGTGTGTGTGTGTGTGTGTGTGTGTGTGTGTGTGTGTATGTGTATGTGTGTGTGTGTGTGTGTGTGTGTGTGTGTGTGTGTGTGTGTGTGTATGTGTGTGTGTGTGTGTGTGTGTGTGTGTGTGTGTGTGTGTGTGTGTGTGTGTGTGTGTGTGTGTGTGTGTGTGTGTGTGTGTGTATGTGTGTGTGTGTGTGTGTGTGTGTGTGTGTGTGTGTGTGTGTGTGTGTGTGTGTGTGTGTGTGTGTGTGTGTGTGTGTGTGTGTGTGTGTGTGTGTATGTGTGTGTGTGTGTGTGTGTGTGTGTGTGTGTGTGTGTGTGTGTGTGTGTGTGTGTGTGTGTGTGTGTGTGTGTGTGTGTGTGTGTGTGTGTGTGTGTGTATGTGTGTGTGTGTGTGTTAATTACAACATTATTTGTAAATCATAGTATTTAAATGTGTCTAATGTATGTGTAACCTTATTAATGTATAATTTAGCCGTGAAAAATAAAGGAAAAACCTTAGTATTAGCATTGTAATGGATCACATATGCTTGGTTAATGTTTATTATGAAAAACAAATAACGTTATTGGGGGGGGGGTGATATTTTGAACACACCCACGTTTCATGAAACAGAATTCGATATATATATATATATATATATATATATATATATATTTATTTTATTTTTTTTAAACAACATAGGTTATTCAAATACAAGAATATTTATTATTTTATATTCATCATGATGATGTTGGTACTGTTTGCCAACGAAAAGCTTTGGATATAAAATAATAAATATTCTTGTATTTGAATATCCTGTGTTGTTTTAAATTATTAAACAAGAAAACGTATTATTTATATATATATATATATATATATATATATATATATATATATATATATATATGAAGATCTGTACTTATAACATTTTATACATAATATACTTATAATTATTCTATATACATATTTCTAAGTATAGGTCCTACTTATATTATATCTATCTTGGAGTTTTTGTGTTGTACATTTTGAGTTTCTATAACAATTATTTTTATTTATATTACTTGAAAAAAAACATTTCTTATTGATATTTTTCATAAGACCCATTTTTCGTACTAGGTCAGTGTATTGTTGGAACCGTCTTGTCTGCGATTCTTAGCACTAAACAATGCACTCAAGTAGTACGAAACGCGTCTGTTAAAAAAAGTAGGAAGTAGTGGTATTTTTTGCCAAGTGATATCAAAAAAACAAATATGATATTTATAATACATTATATATATATATATATATATATATATATATATATATATATATATATATATATATTTATTTATTTATTATATGTTATAATACGTTTATAACTATATAATTTACATAAAAAGGAACAAAATTCTTGTTTTAATATTTCATGGATAGTTTCTTTGTTAGACATTTTTCATTGTTAAACAAACGTTTGATAAACAAGGACAGTAGCTTACACTGCGTTTACAGCTTTCTACCGACTAGTTATGTTGGTCATACCTTTATAACAGCCTAGTGAATGTATACCTTGTCCAGTTCAAGTTGAACGGTCATAACAAGATAAGATGTAACAGTGACGAGGGGGGTGATTTGAACGCTTTGTGTAGTAATAAGACGGTATTTATTCCGTATCAACTATATGAATAAAAAGTTAACATTGCACAAAGTACAACACCTTTCACTGATTATAATGCAACCATCTTCATGCGGGCCTCTTTATTGGCTGTAGGTAAAATACTGACACTATAGTCAGACAAAAGCTTTGAAGTTGAATTCTTCAAAATATTTTGTTTATATAAATATTGTATGTATCTATAACGTGAATGGAGCAAATTGTAGTCACAGTAGAAATTTTCTAATTTTTATCTCGTGTCTTTAATTGTCAATTAATATGAAACAACTCATAAGCATTTAACCTCTTGTTAACAATGTGTATAAAATAATTATAAATAAAACTCATCTCTTACAAAATAGTAGTCGTTTCTGCAAAATAATAAAATTAAATACATCGAATACATTAAAAATGTATTCCAAAAGCCCGCTATGTTATGGTAACCCACTCACCTTACAAGCCATGGTTGCGGTATTATCGAGAACTGTGCTAATGGCAATATTGGTTGACATATTTATAGCCCGAATAAAAAACCAGATGAAAGGGTTTAACGAGTTACAAATACTTGCATTCGCTCTGTTCCGGAACTTTCGAAAGCAATGCGACACTAGATTGGTTAAAACAACTTATGGTAGGCCTAAATGTTTTAAATTTTGTAATCATTGGATTGTAATTATATAAAATCGGTTTGGAAATTCGTGAAAGGGATAAATACAATCACGTATGTAAGTTTAACCTGACGGTTGTTCGTAAAATAATTATGAATACAAAAAAAAATCCTTTGGTAACAATCAATAATGTTTAGAAAGTTTGGTTGCTGTGGAAAAGTGTTGCCATGGCGGGTAAAGTTGCCACTGTACAGTGCTGTAAACTACCGGAAAGGATGTCTGCTTCATACGGCAGTGGAGATTAGTGTTGGAACGTATTGTGGAGATCGAGTTTATTTAGAAAGAGTTCTTATGTTCTTTTGTGTTTTAGTCCTTGCTGAAAATAGGAAATAGAATTAATCCTTGCTGAAATTCGTTAAAAGTATTTTTGTTTTTGAAATATTTTTCATTTATTAACTATATTAACTATATTACAAGAAAAGATATCACCATATATATATATATATATATATATATATATATATATAAATATAAAATACGTTTTCTTGTTTAATAATTTAAAACAACATAGGTTATTCAAATATAAGAATAATACTCTTGTATTTGAATAACCTATGTTGTTTTTAAAAAAAAGATATATATATATATATATATACAATTGAAACATACAATTTCACATAACATGAATTATTATGATGCTACAACAATAAAACAAACAAAGAATAACCAATTGTATCCAAAGAATAAAACTTTACGGAAATGCATGTTCGGCCACCAAGTGCATCAGCAAGCGCTGAACGTGCCGGATGACTAATGCCTTCTATATCGGCTCCCATCCTGTGTACATTCTTTAATGAATTGCACTTTGCAGTTAATCACAATGATTGCTTCTTATCGGTATTTGTAACACGCCACAACCTGTCAGACGGCATATCATTAAACGTAGACGCTGGTTCTGCGCCGGTAATTTTATAGAAACTTAAACACATGCATTAACATTCAGTTAATTACTGAAACGTCTTACTTTAATGTCAACTATCCTTTCTTACTGTCAGCCCGGTGAATGTTGCAGGAAATCATTACTATGTCGCAAGTGGCCAAGTAGTCTATACGTGTTTGTGTGCGTCGAGTTATTTTGGTTTAATCAAACATTTGTTTTCTGTACAGCCTGTAGCAATAGGTTTGTTCCAGTTATAAACTGATTACATTCAAAATATTACAATTTACAACATTTAGCCTATAGGCAACAAAAGTGGTTTGTAAATGTTAAGTTAAAGAGATGAATAAATATTTTAAAAATATGTTTATATATCACTGAAACATTATTTTCGGTTTTACAAAGAAAAGATAGAGCGAGGGTTTTTTTATCTATTTATTTTATTTCAGATTTTTATTTCCAAATTGAAAACAGGTGGAATAATAATGTTTTTGTCTTGATTAGGGTATTTAAATAATAATAAATCTGTTATATCTAAACTAGTATACTCGTATTTCATTCTGTTCCTTCAATTGGTTCACACTCTTCTTGTATATATATATATATATATATATATATATATATATATATATATATATATATATATATATATAATCATCCATTCATGTTCAGACACTTTTTTAAACTAGTAGGGCATGACGTTAGATGTTAATACGTTTTTTTTCAAATATTAATTCATTAATTTAATTTATTATTAATTCAATTTATTTTTATATGTTAAAACACTTTTCCCAAAAGGGAATGTGTATACTATATAGTTATTTCGTCCCATTCAGCCTAAAATAAGTGATAACATCTGATTTCATAACAGCTGATTTTAACTTATAGGTTATGTGGTAGAACAGCTGTTGTAACGCATAGGTAATGTTACTTTATTTATATTAATTGTAACTATTTAATAAAAAGTAAGTAAAATACAATTGTTTTCTTTTTTAAGCCTAGTAGGAATTGACGTAATTTTTTGTTGTATTTAATGCCATACCTGCAATACAGTGACGTGACTACTTAGCGAAATAATAATATAGTTAACGATTTTCTTGCATTGTTAATGTTTAAAGCAAAATTATATTATTTTACAAAATGTTAGTTTCGGCCTTTCACTATCGGGAACACCTGTCAAGTGACTGTAGCTACCCTGATTCGGCAATTACTCCGTGACGTAACTTGGCGTTTGGGTTTTGTTGATATTTATTGGCGTAGAAAGTTACGAGCGGTTTTCGTTAATCCCGTTTACTCTTACTGAATGCGCGAGCCTAATAGATTTTTAATCACTAATCCAACAGTTACAACCACTTTAGTTGTTTGAGTTTTAATGTGCGATAACGATTCCTATTGTCTTCGTAAATGACTCGTGCAAAACGTTCAAATGTTTTGTGTGCACTTATACGTAATTAATTCGGTAGGTGTTGCAATGGGTCATTATAGGCTATAAAATATATTGTTGTGAGATTATGTTTCTTTTGCCCCCCCCCCCCCCAATGAAGCTGTCGTTACTGTGTTGCTTAGGGTCGAGTCCAATCCACTCTTTTGCGCTTCTCGGGCCCCAAAGTACATAGCCCTTGATATCATAGAGAGTAGAAGCATATTCGGAGTGTCAGCGCATTATTATTAAAAGGCGATCGGCACTCTAGTTCAGTCAATAGATCCTAGGGTCGCTTTCGTCGAGGCATGGCGCTAATCAGTTAATTAAGAGGAAAGGTAAGCGTGCAGTCAACAGTTGGACTTGACAACATTTACTGGTGTGGGTGATTCCACAACAGTAGCGACCCTATGATCTAGTGATTGAACTGACATTAAAGCAATTGTATTTTAATTACACTGCGCTGTCACTTTATGTTGTATTTCTGTTCTCCGCTGATACTACGCGGGGCGCAGAAGTTATAGATAAAGTGCCTGACCTTTACCCATCTTGTTCAAATTTGTAGTCGTTAATATATTTTTTATTCATCCACTCAAGTTCAAACACATATTTTTAAACATATAGTGGATAACACTTGTTAACGCAGTTTTTCAGATATTATTTCAATAATTAAATTTCATAATGAATTATTTTTGGTTTAATATGGGAGAAAAACTTTTCATAAATTGGACAAGGTATGCAATATAGTTATTTCGTCCCATTTGGCTTGAAATAAGTGATACCATATGATATCGTAAAACAGCTGATGTTATACGTTATGTGGTAGAACAGCTAATTTAACACATAGGCTATGTTAGTTTATTTAATTAATAAAAATTAACTAAAATAAATTTGTCTTTGTTTGCTTGGATCGGTTAGGAGTAATCGTGTTATGCTATTAGTGTTACTGTTATTGAGGCGTGTCTGATTTTTAAAAAGTTTATAACGGTTCGGTCGGTATTTTTACTGATTGTTTCTCTATCTGAAAACAAAATATGTTGTCAATCATTGGCTAAATTGAGGGTTGCTAATATAAATGACTAACGTACTTTCATCCTCCTCGCGGGTTTAGTCCCACCTGAGTCAACAACAGCAAATCCGACGCGTATGTGTAACCACAGGACTGGTCAGCAGGACATAGACTGCAAATGTCTGAGTGTATCTAAGTAGTGCAATAGTGGTATGGAGTACTGTACACAGTATATGCCTGTTACTGTCGCCACATTAAGGCGGGTTTATTGGTCTCTTGTAAGGAATATATTCCCTAACCAACACCTATCCTGGGCAGGGCTTTCTTGAAGGTAGGACTGTCGTAACCCTGGTCCCGGTCCAGGGCTGAAGGTGTTCGGCCTTATCCACACAACAGACACTCCGCGATATCCAAGCAATAACATAAGATATCTCCATCGCTATTGTAGAACCACTACTGAATGTAACGTTTACACTAAACACATGTCACATAAGTCTAAGTCTTGCATTGGTCTCTTGTAAGGGATGTATTCCCTAACCAACGCCTATCCTGGGCAGGCTTTCTTGAAGGTAGGACTGTCGTAACCCTGGTCCCGGTCCAGGGCTGAAGGTGTTCGGCCTTATCCACACAGCAGACACTCCGCGATATCCAAGCAATAACATAAGATATCTCCATCGCTATTGTATAGCCATTACTGAATGTAACGTTTACACTAAACACATGTCGCATAAGTCTAAGCCTGGCATTGGTCTCTTGTAAGGGATGTATTCCCTAACCAACGCCTATCCTGGGCAGGCTTTCTTGAAGGTAGGACTGTCGTAATGCTGGTCCCGGTCCAGGGCTGAAGGTGTTCGGCCTTATCCACACAGCAGACACTCCGCGATATCCAAGCAATAACACAAGATATCTCCATCGCTATTGTAGAGCCACTACTGAATGTAACGTTTACACTAAACACATGTCGCATAAGTCTAAGCCTGGCATTGGTCTCTTGTAAGGGATGTATTCCCTAACCAACGCCTATCCTGGGCAGGCTTTCTTGAAGGTAGGACTGTCGTAATGCTGGTCCCGGTCCAGGGCTGAAGGTGTTCGGCCTTATCCACACAGCAGACACTCCGCGATATCCAAGCAATAACACAAGATATCTCCATCGCTATTGTAGAGCCACTACTGAATGTAACGTTTACACTAAACACATGTCGCATAAGTCTAAGCCTGGCATTGGTCTCTTGTAAGGGATGTATTCCCTAACCAACGCCTATCCTGGGCAGGCTTTCTTGAAGGTAGGACTGTCGTAATGCTGGTCCCGGTCCAGGGCTGAAGGTGTTCGGCCTTATCCACACAGCAGACACTCCGCGATATCCAAGCAATAACACAAGATATCTCCATCGCTATTGTAGAGCCACTACTGAATGTAACGTTTACACTAAACACATGTCGCATAAGTCTAAGTTTTACATTGGTTTCATGCTTTTCCCATCTCAGAAGTGCTTCATAATATTTAGTCATATAAATTCCACCTTATGACTTTTTCCATTGCAAATGCTTATAACTATATAGCCATTAGGCTGTGTAAGGATTCATGTATAGATTACGGATCAAGGTGACGTTTGGATGATTTTGTTCCAGTGGACTTTCAAGGGGTAAAATAGGTACAGATTTACCGAAAACATTTATCTGATTCACTTTACAATCTGCAAGTGATGGCAATCTTAGGAAATAGAAATATTTTTGATAATATTCTATTTTCCGCTATGATTTATATTTTAATTTTAATTTTGAGTATCATAATTACCTGCCAATCATAGCATTGTCGCACTCCCCGCTGACACGTTTCAGAGCGCCTCCGTAAGTCAGAAGTTCATAGTAGGTCATCACAAATGGAGCTGCGTCAAGTGTTTAAGCCTGTGCTAGTTTAATTGTTTTAATATAATCTGTTGAATTTATATTTTCTAATCTTAAAAACAGATTATTGTAGTTGCTATTATGAACACTTTTTAAATGAAAAAATACTACTCGATTTATTTACAAAGTATTTATGTACAGAGTTTTGTTGGAGGTGCAGTAAGTGATGCTCTAATGGTGGGATGAGTAGCGATGGACCGGGTGGGTGCTGAAGTCGGAGACGACGACTTTACCGTGACGGATCTCTTGGTAACTCTTTATATCTCCAGTGTGCTGGTCGTGGACCTTGTACTCGAACTTGTATTCAGGGTGCGGGTCGTAGAAGTCTTCCACGTAGGAAATCTTCTTATACTCCGACCCTCCGTGGCCTCCATACTGTGGCATTGCCGAGACAGCGGCCGCCACTGCGCAAGCCAACAAAATCAGCTGTCGACACACCAAACATAAACTCTTACAAAAATAAACACATTATAATAATTATTTTCTTTTTATTGTGTTTTATACATTGACAATGTTGTAGTGTTTTTGTCATTATAATGCTTTTGAAGTTTACTTGAAATACGAGTAACTGTAGTTGGAGGCGTCAGCTCCGCTAAAATATTAGAAAGAAGACGAAAGAGAGAGATAGTCGCGGTCGTTATTGTGATTGAAATTGTACATGAATAAAATTAAGGCTGGCGGCAAAAATGCCTAATCGACAAATAAACAGTGTTTATCCCTAATTAAGCCTCGGGAAAAATAGGCACAAGTTTATGCTAAAAGTATTTGGAACTGATTAACACTTACCCTAAGCTGAACAAAGGGGTTACGTGCACGGTAGGTTTGATGTCTTCTGGACTTCTGCAGCAGGGCCCTGGGTGAAGTGGCGATGGTCAGACGGCTCGTGCTGTAAAACTTAATAAACGGGGTTCAATTCTAATGTTATTCACAGTTGAATAAGTATTTAAATAAGCGCGGGCGACTCCGTAGCGACGGCTTGTAACGGCGAGGTTAAGGCGCATACGAACACGGCACTTGGACTAAATAATGTACACTTTCGCGGTTAACGAACATATAAAACAGGCACAACTCGAAACACTTAAATTTATACATGCGCGGGGCGAACTTAAAGTCCACGAGGTTGGCGAAATAAGGTTAGAACCCGCAACGGACGTGCTGGTCTGTCTACGGCAAGCAAAAGACTGGGGGTGAGGGAACTGTGTTAGGGTGGGGATTAGGCGCGCGACACGGGACAACGTGGTCTTAAACTATCGACGATAAACCATAGATTGAGCTATCGAATAGACAAGGCACAGCTGATTGAATTCGATACTGGAGCTGTTTAATCTACCAAAGCTGACTCCAACAGTAGTATTAACAATTGATATGTATAATATTAAAATGTTTGTTAATTTTGAACACACGCAAAGCTACACAAAGATAGATACACACACACACACACACACACACACACACACTCACACTCACACACACTCACACAAATCTATATGTATGTTTACAAATCTATGTTTTTATATATATATATATATATATATATATATATATATATATATATATATACACTAGGGACTTGTAGGAGCAAATACCCCTATTCATATTGAAAAATATTAAAGTACAAAATAAAATAAACATTTTAAACACAAAAACTATAAAAGATATTGGCAAAATCCTGTACACATAACTTTTGACACTGTTAGAATATTTGTTTGACTACAAATCATAATCATCTGTTTTTCATTGCAATGTATTTCTAACGGAAATGTTTACTAACTTTTAAGTTCCTAAAACCCTATAAATGTTGTAAATTGAAAAAAACATATCTCCTACGTCTGTACGACGATCCAAGCCCCCATAATTTTTAGCTTAAAATTCAGCTTACGAAATTATATATATATATATATATATATGATTTGTAGATTACGTGTTTCGTGTTAAATGTGTATTTATTATTGTGTAAATTTTAAATCAACAAGAATATTTATAAAAACAACAAAACAGAAGCTTTTCTTTACTATATTATAATAACATCTTCAGGAGTTGAGTGTTGAATGTTGTTATAGCTTTTGACGGCGTACGAAGCTCAATATATTATATTGATGAAAGGTTTCGAGCCTTATAAATGTAATGTTTGTACGTATGTAATGGATTTAATATTAAATAAACCTGTTTAAAACATCTCACTGACGATGAAAAATAAATTATGTTTACGTTCGAACATTGAAACTGATTTTGTTTGGCTACGTTTTAACCAAATTAGTTCCGTTAATAAATCGATATTTGAATAGCATAAAATTAATCCTAACTGAAAATTCTGCGTTTAATTGCAAAGGTTTATTGAGTGCATTATAATAACGTGCAGTATGTAGCTGCAATAAACATTTAGAAAAGTTTTAAAGCGATTGGTACAAAATACACGTATGTATCCATTCATAACAAACCCTTGAAACACCGGAAGGCTAAGGGTTCCCTACTCGCACTATGCGGACGTCCTGACACGCGCTACAATGAAGTGTTAAGTTTGCCCTCACCTTTAAAGCCATATTTGTAAATCACCAAAACTAATGTAACAAAATATGTTGAACAGCTTTATATTAGAAGAATTTTAGCCAGTAACACGTAAAACTGGGCCCCGTCCTTTCACCAATGCGCCCCTCCAGCGAGAACGTCTAGTGGTTCACCTATATACAAATAAAGAGTTGTTTATACATACTTGTAACGTGCTCTAGGAACGTAAAAAACTTTATTCCTTTCGCTCGGGTAACGACATTAAAAAGTAAGAATGTTGAGCCAAGTATAGCAGTTGTGTTGTAAAATGTATGATAAATTAAATTTTTAAAGCATTTCACCTGCAAGTCAGCTGGCATAAACAGTGTTTTTGTAATAAGCCTTTGTGTGCATAGTAAGATATAGACATTTTAATCGAAATCATTTCACTTAACCTATAATTAGTGTATTAGTTTGTACTTTAAAGCAAACACCCAGTATGCCTATTATTTATCGTCTATAAAGGATAAGAGAGGACTGTGAATATAGAATTGATTAAGGATCACTTTAAAAAGATCTTAAAAATAAAAATCTATTGACCATTCGAGGAAAATTCTAATAATTAAAGGTTTTTAAAAAAATTACGGCAATTTAGTTTACTTTCAAATACTCTTTATTTTGTCTTCCTTTCAAATACACTTGAGCAAAGACTGTGTCACATGTTCACTTAGTCTCTTATTATCTTTCATACCCAGCCACGCACAAACCTATGTGAGTTAGGTAACCAGGGTTCTCTTACACTTAGGTTCCACATTGTTATATAATTGTTTTCAATTTTTTTTGTTTGTTTGTTAAAGTCGTATCCTTAAAGAATGCTTTTAAGCTGGGTCATTTACTTCGCCTAATCATTCCCAAATTACTAGAAATATTTACTTAGTATGACATTTTATTGGAAATATTTAGAAAAAGCACGTTTGATGTGAGTCACTTATAATTTATTGTAATCTATCAGCATCGTTTCGCCACAATTTTGTTACCTTTTTCATGACTTCTTTGGTAGTCACTAACTGAAGGCTTGTATCATTCAAAAGCACACTCTGATATCGGTGCTGCTATTTGGCAATATGTCGAGCAACCTTTCAATTACCTTCCACCATGTTTGAGGTTCTAAATTGAAACACTACAAATACTTCTAAATATATGTCTTATTTCCACACATTTCGCACAATTTGTATAAAAATATCGAAAAAATACATTCCTTGACAACTAATAAAACTGCAAAAAAAATCTAAATACAAAAATCTACAAATATATAATATCTTCTTATCGATATTTTAAGTTATTTTTAAAAAATTTTAATTTGTACATTGATTGTATCTCCTAGAACTACAAAAAGGCTTAGGCTCAAAATAAAGTATTTCAACAATAGCAAAAGTCGAACAATACCTAGTCATTCACACCGAAGATCTATAGGCAGCGAGAACGATTCAATTATTAAAAAGCTAACGAAAGTAAAAGAGATTAAAGAAAAACAACGAAAACTGTTCTGAATAATATTTGGGCTGATTTATTTTAAACTTCACAAAGATCGAAGCCCCATCTCCCATCACCGACACTGGACAACAGTACTCTCTTTGTATCGAAGGTTGTCAGCAGGAAGCATAAGGCTCCACTAAGAGGCACACAAATGCATAATATACAGTTAGTTAGAGTTACCTCGTGAGAGCACTTCTCCAAGTGAATATTAAAAGTCTCGAAATCTCACTAAACACTACCCAATCACTGATGATGGCTACATCGTCGACGATACTAGTCTGTGATATTAAACTAGTGTTTAGTAAGATTTTGCTTTTACTCGTTTAATATTTACTTTCGGTATCATTCATTTACACTGTCATATATTGCCACTCATTATCACAGATACAAGTTTTATGTTAATTTCTCAATATGCATTGAAAGCACAGTAGAATAATTATAAGTAATAAACAATTATAAATCCTGACGGTAAATATTTACACAACTTTTATGCACATTTCGCTAACCCAGTTAGCATCATCAGAAAGTTACATGTACATCATATTAAAACATCATCACATATATCATATTGTAAATTTCTGGTGAATGTGTTAGCGAAATGCACATAAAAGTTGAGTAAATATTTGTATCCGAGGTTTATAATTGTGTATTGAAAAATACGTTACTGTTGAGTTTACACCTAAACAGCAGGTATAAAGCCTACATTTGTCTGTAATAAAACTTGTGGCAAAGACGCTATACGAGGAGTATCAGTTCCCCCTAAACAGTTTACACCTAAACAGCAGGTATAAAGCCTACATTTGTGTGATTGTAATAAAACTTGTGGCAAAGAAGCTATACGAGGAGTATCAGTTCCCCCCACTTTGTCTTTATTTTTTACGAACAGTGGAAACGTTAAACTTTCAACTCCGAACAAATCTTACTCAACCTTACACTTCGTACATTCTATTTAATGTAACAAAATTAAATTTTATGGCAAATATATTTTATAGGCAAGTTGTGGCCTAACTCCAGTGTGAAATGCGTTCCTTAAGCTTGATTTCAAGGGTGGGGGCGAGGATTGTGAACCCGCAGTGGTTTATGAGCTCGGTCAAGAAGCAGGTGCCAGACCATGCGCCAGCCGCAGCCACCTTGTGCGGGAGGGGGTTGCTATTTTAAGGGGGGAAGAATAATTATATTCTTAAGAATAATTTATTTATTAGGGCGATGTTTCTACAACTAATCTGCTGTGCTTTTTAAGTAATTAGCAAACAATGGCCTTAAGAAGGAACATAGACAGTAAGACTTTAGGCTAGTCGGACGTTTATACCACTATGTTTCGTTATGGATACTTGTATTCAACATGATGGGAGAACAGAAATGTCAGTAGTTTCTCTATAATCCGACAAATGTGAAGACGCCGGATTACTGGGAGCTTAATATATTCGCTGAGGTACATACGTGGAGCTTTGCTCAATGTACTAAAATACATGAAAATATTGTTTTCAATTATAAATGTAGTTTCATAATAATGGCATCGTCTCCTATAAAATGTATGACGTTGATTAAAAGCGTCATAAAATAATCCACTACGTCTTTTACATAAGCACTTACAAAGTGAGTCCGAACCGTTTCAACCTCTCATTACGTAAAACCACTGTCTATGATTTTTATTGTCACTGTTACAGGAAGTAAATGTTTTTTGAGCATTATTGTTTATATTTTTTTAAACTTATAATATCACAAAGTATGCATGCATACACCTGAAGTAAAAAAGGATGTAAGTGCTATTTTTAAACTCTTTAGTAAATCGAGGTTTTTTTCATAATACATGATTTTATTTTACAGGCATCTTGATATTTTACAAAAAATTAAAGTAGAATCCGTTTAGTTGACCAGAAAAATTTAAAAAAAATAAATCTATAAGAATTTAGCTTCAATAAAAGATTTAATGTGCCAGTTTTAAGTTATACCAAAGTGCTACTTAGCTAACGTAAAACAGGATAAAAGTTCAAACGACACATGCATCTCTTTATACGTTAAACAGCTAAAAGGTAAAACCACTCTCAATGATTTTTGTTCGTCACTGTTAACAAGCAGGAAGTAAATGTTATATGAGCGTTATTGTTATTTTATTTTTCAAAGTAATAATATCACAAAGTAATATATATTAATCTGGAATCAGTATTGAACATTTTTCTATTAGAGCACGTGTGTATCGAATATGGTTTAAATGTCTCGAGAGGGGTTGTCAAACAGAGATGAATGTTCAATTATAGTATGACAAATTACACTACAATTGGTTTTACAATAGATTTATAGCCAGGGTGGACACCAATAACCAGAGCCGAATACATATACAAGTACTAGGTGGTTTAAATGTCTCGAGAGGTG
>JBAIZL010000003.1:122809294-122869798 GCA_036971475.1 Prosapia bicincta
CCAATGCTGTTACGTAACAATCGTAACATCCCCGATCTAGATATATATGTTTTGGTTTTTATTGTGCTTGAATCACGAAGAATAGAAATGGAATATACGACGACACACTATCAGCGGCAGACAATATAACTAAGTTGAAGCTGTACTCTAGTACTAACGAGCGTTTAGCAACTGCTTGTTTATTTGGGGATGCAAATATGCACAACAGTAGTTGATGATATGAAAGCGGCGGAGTTCTTAGTAATAATTAGGAAGTAGAATGTTTAATAATCTCGTCATACAAATATTTAGGAGCATAGATTGAGGAACATAACGAGCAAACTACAGATATTAAATAATAATTATAAGAGATAGCTAGGCAGCTTTTAATAAAACAAAACTCTCTATATTGTCAATCTGAGGTTACGAATATTGTGTTCTTATGCTTCTCCGTCTTATTATATAGCTATTGCTTAACATTTAAAAATTCTAAATATGAGTGCGAAAAATCTCATGATCCGAAAAATACAAAAACAATAATGTATTACTAAAAAGAAGCAAATATGAATTAGTAAGAACTATAAAATAAATAAGTAATTTAAACAAAACAAAATTTTAAACTTATCTTCTACTTAGATTAACACAGAAACATTATATTTTAATTAGTTTCTATTAAATAATTAAAATAATATAAATAAATTAGCATTACATATGCGTTAAAACAGCTGTTCTACTACACAACCTATGAAACAAAATCAGCTGTTTTTGGAAATCATATGTTATCACTTATTTTAAGCGAAATGGGACGTAACTAAATTGCATACCTTGCCCCTTTTCTGAAACGTTTTTCCCATTTAAAAGTAAAATTATTTTATTTTAATTTCAATTAATGAATTAATATTGGAAAAACAGTAATAACATTAATTAATATCCACTACAAGTTTACCAAAATGTATTTGAACTTGAGTGGATGAATAAAGAGTATTTTATTAACGATTGAAAATTAGAATGAGATATATTGAGTGTGAACTAATGCAAGGAATTGAAAAATAGAACATCCTAAACATATAGTGCTAATAATAATAATAATAATACTTCTTGAGATTTAAAGTTAAATTGAGAAGTAAAGAAAACAACAAGGTACGACAAATTGGACTTGGGAGAATTTCTCGACTGCGAAATCTAAAAGAGTGGTACAGCTGTAGTTATGTAAAAATACTCATAGCTAGTCAAAGAGATTAAAATAGCTGTTATGATTCCTAACCTTCGGTAAGAGAGGAATTTAAAAGAAAAAGAAGTGGAACACACTGTCAAAGTTAGACCGGATCGAGGAGTCGAATTGAAGAAGTGAGTCTTTAGAATGGTCAGTATTTCTGGCATGCAGTAGTTGCACAGTAACAATGGCACTTTCCGAACCGTGTCTGTGTAACACTTGTCAGTAAAACTCAATGCCTCCCTGATTTGGAGGTTCTGAATAAATCATTCCGGAATCTAGATGGCTGTGGTTGCATAGGTTAGGTTTAAAAATCTTCATCCATCATCTTATCAAACACCTTCAAAAATCTAAGGATACTATTGAAATAAGATGAAATTTGTAAACGGATGAAGAAAGAACTTAAAGAAACATTTCGGATAAAACATCTTGCTGCGTTTCCCTGGTTTCGGCTCATTGGTTTGAGGAAAGAAATAGTGTGGATATTTCTGTTTTTGAAAAATTAAGTCCAGATGCATAGTCTTTATCATGCCTCGCCTAATTGTTTGTAGTAAAACGTCATTGCTATGGTCATATCGCCTTCACACCTATCTGGTCTAACGGAGCGGTAAATTAATACTCTGCTTCTAAACTTGTTTGGTCCATAAAGTTTCTTGTTGTTGCTACGTAATTGCATTTATTAAAGAATTACAGTTGTTTTCAAATGTTGCTTGCATTATGAAATAAGTCCACAATCCTTTTCATCCATTATAATTAACGAATAGCAAAAAACAATAATATTAAAAAAAAAAAAAAAATAAATAAAGTCAATTCTTACTTAGGCCAACAAAGAGACATTTTATTTTTATTACATTTTATTGAATAATTACAATTAATGTAATTATGTGTATACATATGATATAATTACAATATTAAGTGGCAAAATAGAAAGAGTAATTGTTTAAAAAAATGTATTGAACTTGATTGGATTAATAAAAGATATTATAATAACAGTTGCAATTTTAAGTAGGGAATATACTCGTATAAGGATGGTGTGAACTAACAGAGGATATTGAATAAAGAGAGTTATAAATATTAAAAATAAACTTTGATAAACTGAACGCAAAAAAATGATTTTGTTAAGTAATACTCGTCGCATTTAAAATAACTTGTTAACGATATTTTCCTTAATTTTTTGACGTTTTCAATAATTTATTCATAGTAGATGACGTTTTAGGAAAAAGAATTGGCCGTAGGTTGAGGAGTATTTTCTCACAATATCTATATGAAACACAAATCCATATTTATGTAAGCTATGTTATATATCTTGTAAAAACTAACTATTCCAACAGTCTTCTTTTTAACATCGTGCTTTTTAACACTCACACTATTTTTGGTGTAATTTCATACTACATATAAAATTTTGTTCTTTCATTATTCGATATAATTTATACTTATATATGTGATAGGGGAGGTCTGACAAATTCTATTCTCTCCAGCTGAAAGCAGATAAGCTTCATATATGCGTCACTGCCTACGTCATAATCTATCGCTTTTACTAGTACATATGACTCATTATATCTCTAAACACTATCGTTCGTAGGCGACAATAGTCATACAAGACTATGACTAAAATAAATTATTACTATGTGTTATATAGAATTAGATATGTTACAGTGTGAAGAATAAAAATTGCAAAAAATGTACATACCTTATCTTTAAATTGAAAAACTGTGTGTGTGTGTCCATGCGTGCGTGTGTGTGTGTTAATTTAATAGTTTTTCCCTTGTTTGATATTAAGTACATACTATAGTTATTAATTAAATTTCATTAATTGTTTCAGGTACGTACTAGACAATAGGTGGGACATATGATTGGTGGTAAGCAATTCTTTTAGTAGTTTTAAAGTTTATTACTTTAGTATTATCTGTACATTGTATAAGTAGCGATTTTTTAAATGTGGAACATAGTAATTATTTAAATACTAGAAATTATTTGAGTTTTTTGTTTTTAGGCTTTAGTTTTGCTGTTTTTTAGCATAGCATACCAGTAAGTAAAATTTATTTGACTATAAAAACACATTAGAGTTTCGAGAATTCGTAATATGATATTACATTCTCATTTTGGGATAATTAGATTCCTAATGGATGTAAACATATAAACTGACATTTTTACTGTAAAAATATTTATTTTTAACTAAATAACAAAATATTATAACATGAATTAGACTGTATCTAATAATGATGTTATACAATATCAAGAGCACAGTGGTACAATATATTACAATAAACATATTGGTAAACGTTCAATACCACAAAAACAATAAAAATAACTGTTAATAAAAGTTATCCAAGAATCAATCCTTATGCACATTTCGATGACCATTTCATCATCATCAGAGTGTCCTATAGCAAATTTACAATCTAGAATACAATAACTTCTATTACAAAAGTAAGATCATGGGAACTAGATTATAGAATTCTGAAAAAATGGACGTGAGTCTAGTTTGTAAATTACTGTATTCTAGATTATAATTTTGTAATAGCACCTGATGATAACATGGTCGTTGAAAAGTGCATAAGGGTTTATTCTTAGGTAACTTGTAATATTAGCTATTTTTTTATTATATTTGTGGTATTGGGGTTTTTGGCAACATTTGTATTGTGATAATGTCGTGCTAATAATGTGAGTAGTGCGCAGGCTCCTTGTACACCTTGTAGTGCTGCGGGTGCTTGTTGTGCTGCCGGTGTACTACGGCATTGAAGCCGTTCTTATGGTCGGCCGAGTAGTGCACCACCCTCTCGGACCCGTCGGCTTCCACCAGCTGGTAGCTGCCGTGGACCACGTCTCCGTCTCTCTCCTCCTTCTGGCTCTTGATGTCGTGGGTGTGTGCGTCGTGCACGCTGTATTCAAACTTGTACTGTGGGTGCGGGTCGTAAGGCTCTTCCTTGTAGGTCACGTGGTGCTCGTAGCCGCCGTGCCCGTACTGTCCCTGGACAGCTGCTACAACGACAGCTAGCACCAGAAGAATCTATGTGTGAAATAATCGAAACATTGGGTTTAATGTGTTTAAGTTTTATATCTTGTACTGCTAAAGGTTTATTATAGTATTATCGTGTAATATGAGTTAACAGTTAATATAAGTGTCCAAAATTTCAAAAGATTATCTAAATCATTGATTGAAAGAGTTTATGTTAAAGTAGATTGTTTATAGTAAAAATTCTTTGTATTTTTTACAAAAGATTTAAACTCTCCATATATATGGATTCAAAGATTTGAAAGCGTTGAATTACAAGTGTTTATTTATGTGAATATACAATTTTTGTGTGGAAATAACATTATTCAGTCCCATATAATTTGTTATTCAGTTTTCCTTAATGGAATAAATATAATATTGCTTATTTTGAACGTTAAAATTATTTCTATTTAAATACTGTATATGAATACATTAAAAAACGTAGAAATATAATAAGTACATTGTGTTTTTTCTACGGCAAAATTTCATTATTTTTATATTATTTACTTTACAACTTGATAATTATAATATTTAACATAAAACATCCGAAATATTAGGATTAACAACTTTTTAGTTGAAAGATAATTGAAAGATAAAAGTTTTTTTTCGATTCCGTATATTCTGGCTTTATTTTTCTATAATTGTAAAGTTCGTGTTATGGTAACAATAACTCTTGACTTAAAGTAATCGATTGCAATGGTAGTATTATTTATTGTACCTGGAAAGGAATTTGACATTTTAATATACAAAATGTCTAAAAGATTTAGAGCTGAGTGACAAACCAATTTGTTTTTGTTTAACATGAACATGAAACATAAATAAATGAAACCTCTAAACCACAAATTACTTTTTCCTTTTATTTAAAACCTTATGTACATTTCGATTGCATAGAAATCATCCTCAGAGGTAATTATATTTTATATTATATTTTTATTGTAAATCACCTCTGAGGATGATTTCTATGCAATCGAAATGTACTACATAAGGTTTTAAATAAAACTAAAATGTCTTTTGTGGTTTACAGGTTTCATTTATTTATGTTAAACATTACGCCACAGTTGTTTTATACGGTTATGAACATTACAGCTTACCTCAAACGCCATGCTTGCCTGTTTAGTAGTAATAATGAAGTATTGTATGTTTGTAAAGTTCTGTTGGTTTTATACCCTGCTTGTGCCTAATGAGCCTTTCACCTGACAACTTTCTTATTTAATTGTTTTTTCCAAGAAAACTACTTGAATAAATGCAGTCTAACTATTTTAAAATCATGCACAGTTTTGGTTAATTCTATTTGTTTAAACTCAGTAAAACAAATACAATATAACTTGCAAGGTTGTATCAACGAAATGAAGCTGGAAGTGAATAACTGTTTAATAGGTCAGGTAGTTAAGTTCAATTACCTTGGAAACACGGGATATAGCTATGGAGGTATAAATATCAAACAATCTGTAAACAGGTTAGCATGTAGACTTGGAATACAAAGTGGCGAACCAGACAGGAGTCAAGAAATATATACTTTAGTGGCAGTTAATTAAATAATAGACACATTACTAAACAGGATTGGAGCATTGAGTTAAGAACTATAAAATCTTAGTGACTGTATAACGCTTTGATATTCATCCCTTCGTTTTCTAATATATTGAAAAAGCAATTTATTTTGGTCATTCCTTTTCTTTAAACTTGTAGTGGTTTACGTTTGATGTTAGTAAAGTTTTTTTTTCTTTTATTAATTCATTAATTAAATTTCATGAATTAATTTTAGTGTTATATAACAGAAAAAAACTTTTACAAAAGGGGCAAGGTATGCAATGTAGTTACATTGTCCTATTTGGTTTAATTCAAGTGAAAACATATGATTTCATAATAAAGCTGAATTTTATAAATTATGTTGTACAATAGTTGTCTTAACGCATAGGTTATGTTGATTTATTTATGTTTATTGTAATTATTTAATAAATAGTAACTAAGTTTAACAAATTTGTTCTTGGCCTAAGTGGGAATTGACTTGGCAATTTATTCCGGTAGACAAATCTTCCTAATAGCTATAGTAAGGAATGGTTTTGCGGAGCATGGACGAGTCAAAGGTATAAGGGAAAAAGTAAACGTTAATGATTAAAGGAGGCATGAGTTTATAGTCCTCTGATGGTGCAGAATGATCACAGTGATGTAAACACTGTATTTTTAAATTTTTAGGACAAAGAATGTTAGTTATTCAAACAGTCACTCGTATTTCAGGTTTATATAAGCAGTCATATGTGTTTAAACGCGCTCGTAATTAGCAATTTTAAATGATTGAAATATGGTTTGAGGCTTGATAAGGGCAACAGACTAGTTACCAAAACGTTGCTGATATCAAATAAATATTGTTGACTCGGTTATCAAAGGCATTTTTATTCGCCTAATCACTTGTATTCCATAAGTAATTATTTGTGTAAACCATTAACTTACTTGCTGACGCGTTTCGAAAGAGTCGTTTCATTGAAGAAGCCAACCCGCTATGATTAATTATTATGAAACGAAGCAAATAATTATTTGTGATTTATTCAGTGAAATCAAGATGATTACCACGAACAACCCACTTGTATTTATTGTAGCGAATACCTTTTTTAGCTGGGCATGGCTGTTTGTCTTGCACAAGCGTGTAATCATAGCCCAAACAGTCTTCATATCCCTGATGCTCTTTCGTATTTTAGCCACAAGTAATTAATTATAACATATGATTTCATACAACAGCTGATTTCATGCTGTAGAACAGTTGTTTCAACACATTCCCTTTGTTGCTTCATTATTAAGTTGAAATAATAATAAATATAATAATATACTTATATTTCGATAAATCTTACTATACATAGTTCAGTATAGTGTTAATGAGTTACGTATTTTTATTCCGATTTTTTAACGAAGTTCGAACGCGCCTTGAACTTTTTAGGCACTAGTTTCAATTGAATTAGTTGAAGAAAATCTGTATTCAGTTTATACATTATTTCAAAATCTAATAAAGTTTTCTCTAATAACTACAGTTGTTTTTTCTATTAACTACGTTAAATAGATTCTATTAAAATCTCTACTAATTTGAAGTAAAAACTTCTATAGCGAAGCCTACAAAAACGTATTAGATTAACATAATTATCGGATTTCGCGACACAATAATTTCCGTCAGATTAATAGCGTCAGTCAACTAAAATTGAATTAAATGATAACATATGATTTCTAACAGCTGAAATCATTTTTATAGGTTATGTTGTAAAATAGCTGTTTTACTAGAGGGCTATGTTACTTTATTTAAGGAATTAGGTTATAGTTGAATATTTTTAGTCAACTAATGAATGTATTACTATTGATAATTTATTTTTTACTTTTGATAAATCTCGATACAAATAACTAAATATATCGATAATAATAACCCGATAATAACTCAATTTTAGGAGCAAAAACGTTCCTAGGCGCGTCTGATAACTTTATAGAACTGAATTCAAATTAATTTGCTAATCAAAATTTGTATTCATCTAACATCTAATCGAGGTTTTTGTTACCCACATTATTTTATCGTTAACTACAATAAATACTATTCTTTATTAAATACATTCCTCAAATAAATATATAAATATTGAATAAAAAATAATTAATTAATTTTTTTTTTTTGTATTTTCATTGAAACTTTTGCAGAAATATTCACTCTAACTTGTTATTTGTAGTTCAAACTTTCGTGATAAATGTAAAAATTATGTATTATTGTTTCTTATATTATAACAAATATAATTCTCAACACGCAAGAGGTAATTCTGTAGAGGTGGCTATAAAAGTTTTCACTTTTTTTATTTGGTGACGCAAAGCGTGATCATTAAAATGTTTTTTCGCCCTAATTAAGGCATGACGTAACATTCGTATGGAGTTCGTGTTGAGTACAGACACCTTTCCTTAAACATGATATTCCTTTGAGGAAACTTCCTGGTGGAAGGAACAGGAAGAAAATCTTTGGAAGCCGAAACTTGTATAAAGACTATGAAAGTTGTCTGTATGCCATCATATGCTTCCATCGTGTCGATACAATTGCTTTCTGCGAGCATAAGTTTCCCACTTTACTGCAGTCGTATAATTTATAACTTTGAATTTAAAAGTGTACAATTAACTTTGTTTAAATAAACTATAACAAATAACAAACTATGAACTGTTTATAACATTTAAAAGTTTATAGTAAAACATATATATGTATATATATATATATATATATATATATATATATATATATATATATATATATATATATATATATATTGTTATTTGAATTATGTTTGTTAATGTTTATTTTTAATAATGTGCTTTGTAAGCTATTTATTTAGGTATTAAATTGCAGTTTTTATTTTATTGTTAACGTTCGCAGTTATTAGTTCACTTTCTTCGTCATCGATTTTACATCTGTTCAATGCTTTTAACTTGTTATTTGCTTATTAAGATCGAATATTCAGATGAATTTATCACAGCCTAAGAATAATGGTGATATTACAGTGTTAACGTAATCTTCCCTGATGCATCAGGGAATGGAGAAACTATAAAGTAGACATGAACAAGGTTACTTACTTGCGATAGTATCAAATGGGGTGAAATATAGGAAGGTACACAAAGAGAGTCTGCGTGCAAAAATAAATGGCACATAGGTCGGCACTTTGCGATCGACGTCATAATAAAAATTATATCTTAAGATTTGTTATAGAATTATGAGGCAATATAGAAAGATACAGGATAACAAATATTTACAAATTGTAGTAAATTTCATAACTATGTGTTTTACAAGTGTACGTAAGCAACTATACACTCTCAAACACACACACACACACACACACACACACACACACACACACACACACTCACACACACACACACACACACACGCACACACACACACACACACACACACACACACACACACACACACACACACACACACACACACACACACACACACACACACTTACACCCAAACACACATACATAACTATCTGTATGGTTCATTAGGATAAAACAAGAAAATAATATTGTGTTTACACTTTTATTAACATTATATAAAACTAAATAATATCATATCTGTACAAACTAGCAAGAAAAGAGTAATGGTAGTATCTAATAACGCGAAGAGTAAGATGAGTAACTGTGAGATGGTTGGGAGTAGTATTGGCCAGCCGGAGCATGTTGCGCAGGTGCATAGTGTCCTGCAGGATGCTTGTTGTGTTGTCTGTGCACAACAGCATTGAATCCGTTCTTGTGGTCAGCCTTGTACTCGACAAACCTCTCGGAGCCGTCGGCCTCTACAAGCTTGTAGTACCCTTGCACCGAGTCCCCATGGCGTTGCTCCTGTTGGCTCTTGATGTCTCCTGTGTGGGCGTCGTGCACGCTGTACTCGAACTTGTACTCTGGGTGAGGGTCGTAGGGTTCCTCCTTGTAGGTCACGTGTTCCCCGTAGCCGCCATATTGTGCTGTTACTGCCGATACTATCGCACACAGAGTTAGAATAACCTGTAGAGTAGAATGATACTTTTAATGTATATTCCTATAAAATCCCTAATGTGATTCTAACATTGCTACATTTTGAATTGCAAATAATCACGATTGTCTGGATTTTAGATATATTGACCTAATAAAAAGACCAAAAATATACTAAAAAGATAAGATGTTTTCAGAATGAATATATACGTGAATTTAGAGATATTTAAACTTAAAACTTACAATAAATTTAAAGAACAAATTCAGATAGATTCAAAATGTAATTAAGTTTGTAAATTACTTACCCGTGACGTATAATAAACCTGTCTTGGTAAGAGTGCAATAGTGGAAAACCTTATAATTAGAAAATGGTGTTTGTTTTTTAAATACATGTTAACCTCAAGATGGTGATAATAAAGTTGTCGTGAAAAAGCTTCGTAAAATTGTTTCATATTTAAATTCCGTATATTCCATACACATATTTACATTCATTTTAATAAAAATACAATATCTACTAAAAAAAAAATATATAGCGTATCATAGCATATCAAGTATTATATTTCGTGTAATATATATATATGATGAATAGTTAATATTCGGAGTACATCCATTAATTTTGCATGAAAATAATCTCAGTTCTGACGTTTCACTAGAATGTCATCTACCATTGACGAGGTGAACATTTGAAGTGCGAACTGTTGTTGTGCTCATCTCGTAACAGAACTGCGATTTTATGCACTGCAAAATAAACGGATGTACTCCGGATAGTAACTATTCCTCATATTTTTCAATCCACGAAGGACAACGCAAGTTATTTGAGTCTAGTATGTGCGTACTTAGAATAGTCAAGTTGCTTGTAACTGTAACATACCTTTAGAGCCATATTAGCGTGTCGTTAGGCGCAATGAGATTGATAACAACTAAGACATGTCGCAGTATTATATAGTCACAACAGTTCCAAAATTAAGCTGTGTTCCTTTCACCCAACAAACCTGCCTGTATTTCTGGAATTACGTGTTCACATTCACTCACGCTAAAATACGAATTTCAGATCAGAGAGTGTAGTGAATGAATGTTGTGTAAAGTAAGTAGGCCTTGTGCTTTCTTTCGCGTCATTCGGTGCGCTTATACTTTTATAATCACATCTATAGATTGAATGCAACTTATATATTGATGATGTAAGTAAAGTGTCTCTGTACACATTACATCTATGCACACATTACTTACCTAACGCATCAGAATGTGATGATATTAATCCGCATTTTTCGATTAGCGTTTTGGTTGCACCAAGTAAGTCCTAACACTGACAAAGTAGCATTAATTTCTTTAAAATTAATATATTTAGTTCTATTTAGACACAGATTGAACTATAATTACATTTAAGCCCTTTGACACTTCTATTTTTGAGGTTGGGAGAACGCCTACCTAGTGATATCTTAAAATATCCGTTATTCTCTATGTTAGGCTTCATTATGTGTGATGTAAAAAACAAAAACGATTCTTATTATTAAATTCCTTCTACTAGTTCACACTCACCTGATATACATCTTGTACAAATTTGCAATCGTTAATAAAATACATTTTTATTCATTCATTCAAGTTCAAACACATTTTGTTTCGCCTAAAGTGGATGACAATTGATGTTAATAAAGTTTTTTTCAAATATTTATTCAATAATTATATTATAAAAATTTGGGGGCTCTATCCGGATTCGAACTACGAATGTTCATGTTTAAAGTCTAGCTTGTTTTGACACTGCCCCAACTTACTAATACCAAGAAATGTATGTTTTAAAGACATATATGATTTTTACCCCCATTTGGTTGTTGTCGAAACCTCCATTGTACAGCTTTAAACTGTTGCCTAGGTTACCACAAAATATCATAAATAGTGCTGTATGGTTAAAAAAGAATGAAACGAATAAAATAAACAAACTGGAAATAAGCAAACAATGATAAATATTTTCCTTCTTGACTTCAGTAGGAATCAACTTTTAAAATGTTTTCTATATTACTTGTTTTTTAATCATAACTTCTTATTATATTCTTAACGAGCTCAAAGTACAGGACAATAGTACGGTATACTAATATTATATTGCTCTTCTATACATTGAAGTAAAGGGCATATAAAAATAAATGATGAAAAACTACAATTTTTAAAGGAATCTTTTAAAATACTTTAAAGCAGAATAGCGTCTTGCGCGTATTTACGAAAAAAAACATTAAAACTGCTTTAAAATTGAAGTCACCTTTTAAAGCAAGGCTTAAAAACAGTGATCGTCTAAAATGCGACATCGATATTTTTCCGTAACTACTTGTTTTGCTTGCACTGGGAATTTTACTTCCTCGACGTTGGCTCCCTTTTGCTGTCCACATAACGTATCTTTTTATTTGCTTTCTACGTCATATATTCTTACACAAATCCATCCACGTATCCAGGAACTGAACAGGAAGCCATGCCTTAAGGATCCCGTTAGAGAGTGCGTCTAATTCAGTCACGCAATATACACACGTCAAGCAATGATCTCGCCAAATATTCTGCCGGGTCGCTTTAAGCTACAACACGTAGTGGCGCCTAGGAAGAACCCACCCTTCACGCAAGATCTCCTTAAGTTATGCTATAGTTTAGCTGAATACGCATTACTCTGCCGGGTCGCTTTAAGCTACAAGACGTAGTGGCGCCTAGGAAGAACCCACCCTTCACGCAAGATCTCCTTAAGTTATGCTATAGTTTAGCTGAATACGCATTACTCTGTCGGGTCGCTTTAAGCTACAAGACGTAGTGGCGCCTAGGAAGAACCCACCCTTCACGCAAGATCTCCTTAAGTTATGCTATAGTTTAGCTGAATACGCATTACTCTGCCGGGTCGCTTTAAGCTACAAGACGTAGTGGCGCCTAGGAAGAACCCACCCTTCACGCAAGATCTTCTTAAGTTATGCTATAGTTTAGCTGAATACGCATTACTCTGCCGGGTCGCTTTAAGCTACAACACGTAGTGGCGCCTAGGAAGAACCCACCCTTCACGCAAGATCTCCTTTAGTTATGCTATAGTTTAGCTGAATACGCATTATTATTTATTACATAATAAATACTTTCGTATAGCAGTTAAATTATTGTGATGAATATTGGGTAGCGTTTTTCTTGTTAGTAGATATATTATTTAATATAACAGTGAACGATATACTGGACAAACAAGAATAATTATAAACATTATTGCTTCAATGCTTCTCATCAATTTAATATTATTAACATTATCTAAAACCTTTTTAGTAGTCAACAGTTTATAAGATTGTTGATTCTACTGTTGTCACTAAATAGCTCTTACAGTAATTTCAATATATTAATACAATGAAACACTCTGAACTTTTATATAATTATACTCGTTTATCCAGTGTGCATTCAGTAACATATTAACTATATTATAAATACTAATGAAGCACAAGATTGTTGTTTTGTTTTGTGTTCTAATTATTGGAAGATTATGCATCCTTTTAAGTAAATAAACAGATCATTCAGTCCCACCAGCGTTTTATAAGTCTTACTTTTATGATACAAATTATTGAAAAACAAAATATAGAGGCTTAGAACACAATAGGCGATTGAATTAAATAGCCAACTAAATTACATTTCTTATATATTGCTCATCTGTTTCATATTTTATTTGGTTCAATATATACTTATAATTATATGTTGAGGTATTATAGTCAAAATATATACTAAATTTAAAAGCAGATGAAAATATGCAATAAAATAAAATTAATTCATTAGAGAAATTATGTTTGTGAGTTACTGTTTTGTAATAGAAGATTTGTTTCATGGACTTGTGATTCTTAGCGCACATGACACGTAAGCGTTCCCTCGGGAGCTATTCCGTTTCTTGATGTTTTTCTAAAGACGACGCATCTCAATAAGATGCGTTGTCAAAGAGAGTGAAACAACACAGAACTAGCGTAAATTTTTATTTTGATTCTTCATTTTAATGGGTTTATTCTCGCCCAATGTTTCTTGAAGTACTAATATATCCTTCGGCACGCTGCCCAGTCCTTATACTGTAGAATGTCTATATTAAATTTGTTTCATGTTTTCGCTAAACACTGTATTATTTATTAAATCAAATTGGTAGAAATACTTCTTAATATGTTTTCTGACTCCAGTGCTTTATTTAGCATCAAATATTTCAACCTGGCTCAAGATAACTGTTATGCTGTGTGAATACATTTAGTTACTAAAAGTTGAATCTATATGTTTATAACGACTGGTGTTTAAAGGATAGGTAACGCCCCCAGAAACCTTATTGGTCGTTACGTGCCTAACATCTTTCAATTAAAAATACTGAATTCACTTTTGTGGTAAGGATTATTTACACTTTTTTTTGGTTAATTCATGAGACGAGTTTTATAATCGCTCTAGTGAAAGAACTTGCATGCCCTGTAACCTCCCTCACAGCATCTAACCTATACAATTCCTTCACGTGTATTTATATAAATATATTTATATGCGTGTGTGTGTGTGTGTGTGTGCGCGTGTGTGTGTGCGCGTGTGTTTCAAAATGCATTACGTGACTAAACTAAGGGGTAATTTTTCCATTTAAATTTTTAAACGTATATTGTTAGTGCTGACCGTCTGCCAATTTGTCAAGATGTAGAAAATATTTCCGGAATTAGATACATCAGCCTCTATTAAATGCTACTAACCACACATGACATGCCCGAAGGTAAAAGTTGGTAGCAACCTAGGCATGGGCAGAACAAGTAGGCACGGAATCCGCTAGAGGTGACAAAGATTTTAGCCATGAATTTACCCTTGCTTTGTGGACATCGATCATAATTGCCCAACACTGAAATCTTGTTGGAGAGGCTCTGTTATGAAATTGTGAAAACCCCGAAGTGGAAACTCAAAAGGACCTTAATCCTTCCTCATTCTAAAACGGAAAGACGTTATCATTTTATAACTGCACCCTGGCACCATTTTGGTTATACAAGAAAGCCAAAGTAGATAGGTTTTACTAAAAAACATTGTATCTGCCGTTTTGGCAATGACTTTTAGACATTTTGCATGCTAACTTGGTTCGTTTTAAAATTTTGTTGTAATTGTGTATTTTAAAATGTTTGTGATTTATTTAACTTTTAATATTTTGTAAAAATAAACTTGTAAGCAATGCAACCTATATTCTATTGTAGGCAATGTTATACTTAATATTTACATCACTTTGGCAACGTGTTTCGTTATAAACTTTTATCATTATAAATTTCTTCTAAATTTTTTTAAAAACATTCCTTACGGAAAATTATATTACAGGAAGGAAAATAATGATACTATATCAAAGTAAGGAACAAAGTCTAGACATACCCCTGCTTGAGCGCAAGCACAAACACACACTATTAAATATTTCTTTTACGTTTTTATAACATTTTTGCTTCAAATGTTGGTAATAACATTCTTTATAATATTTCCCAACTCAGAGTTTCAGTATGGCTATGCATATTCCTTGTTATATAAATTGAATTTAATTATAAATAAATGTATCGTTTTACTTATGTTGTAAAGATAAAGATAATAG
This sequence comes from Prosapia bicincta, assembly GCA_036971475.1. NCBI lineage: Eukaryota > Metazoa > Arthropoda > Insecta > Hemiptera > Cercopidae > Prosapia > Prosapia bicincta. The sequence goes on from JBAIZL010000003.1 coordinate 122,824,520, forward strand.
AGAAGCTTGTTACACGAGTAGCGCTGCCTATCCGGCCTCTTGAAAGCAGACGTTTGTGAAACTCATGAGATAAAGTAGTAGACTTTATGTGTTCTGGCAATACTATTGTTAGAACGATTTGTGTATGGCAGTGTACGTAATATAGTGTTTACATGTTAGAAAACGTTGTAAGAGATTGTTCGGATCGGAGATACTCTACGGGGTAAATAGAGTTATAAGGTAATATAGAAAAGTCCTTGAAAATCATACTAAACTTTAAAATGATATTATTCACAAACGGACGATGCACGTACGAACATACACAATCGCTCATTTGCACGCACACACGCACACACACGTATAACTTTCAGAATGGTTCATTAGGATAAAACAAGAAAATAATATTGTGTTTACACTTTTATTAACATTATATAAAACAAAATAATATCATATCTGTACAAACTATGAAGAGAAGAGTAATGGTAGTATCTAATAACGCGAAGAGTAAGATGAGTAACTGTGAGATGGTTGGGAGTAGTATTTGCCAGCCGGAGCATGTTGCGCAGGTGCATAGTGTCCTGCAGGATGCCTGTTGTGTTGCCTGTGCACAACAGCATTGAATCCGTTCTTGTGGTCAGCCTTGTACTCGACAAACCTCTCGGACCCGTCGGCCTCTACAAGCTTGTAGTACCCTTGCACCGAGTCCCCATGGCGTTGCTCCTGTTGGCTCTTGATGTCTCCTGTGTGGGCGTCATGCACGCTGTACTCGAACTTGTACTCTGGGTGAGGGTCGTAGGGTTCCTCCTTGTAGGTCACGTGTTCCCCGTAGCCGCCATATTGTGCTGTTACTGCCGATACTATCGCACACAGAGTTAGAATAACCTGTGGATTGAAAAGATAGTTTTTAATTCCCACAAACAACCCATGAATATAAACGACAATGAATATAAACTTGTTAGAATAACGCTAAAAAGTATTAAGAATCTAAAAAAGTTTTAAGATGTACAAACATAAAATTGATAATAAATAATAAAGAACAAATATAAATAAAATTAAAACATAATGTAGTTTGCTGATTATTTCCCCCCCGTCGTAGAATAGATCTAGATTGGTAAATTAATCAACAGCGTAATAGAGAGAACTTTTGTGTAGCAGAATACCAAATGCAGTTTTGTTGTAATTTATATGTTAACCTGTAGACGCTGATACTAAAAAAAAGTCATATAAAAAGTCCTCATAAAATTATTTTATAATAAAATTCAGTTTTATGAAAATCTTTATATTCCATGGATTGATTAACATTCATTTTATTAAAATATAATATTTACAAATTAATATATCTCGTAGGTTATTATTATTTTTATAACAGAATGGTTTTATAACAGTATGGTTTTATAACAGTATGGTTTTATAACAGAATGGTTTTATAACAGCATGGTTTTATAGCAGTATGGTTTTATAACAGTATGGTTTTATAACAGTATGGTTTTATAACAGTATGGTTTTATAACAGAATGGTTTTATAGCAGTATGGTTTTATAACAGTATGGTTTTATAACAGTATGGTTTTATAACAGTATGGTTTTATAACAGAATGGTTTTATAACAGTATGGTTTTATAACAGCATGGTTTTATAACATTATGGTTTTATAACAGTATGGTTTTATAACAGTATGGTTTTATAACATTATGGTTTTATAACAGTATGGTTTTATAACAGTATGGTTTTATAACAGTATGGTTTTATAACAGTATGGTTTTATAACAGTATGGTTTTATAACAGTATGGTTTTATAACAGTATTATATTTACATTGAGTTTCTTTTTGACAAAGGTTATTTGAGTCAAGTGCAATAGTCAAGTTGCTTATAACTGTAACATACCTTTAGAGCCATATTAGCGTGTCGTTAGGCGCAATGAGATTGATAACAACTAAGACATGTCGCAGTGTTATATAGTCACAACAGTTCCAAAATTAAGCTGTGTTCCTTTCACCCAACAAACCTGCCTGTATTTCTGGAATTACGTGTTCACACTTACTTTTGCAGAAATACAAATTTCAAGTTCGGAGAGAGTAGTGAATGAATGTTGTGTAAAGTAAGCAGGTCTATGTGGCTGGCTCTGTGCTTTCATGTCGATAATTTTTTTTTTCAAGTTACTGCTCGTAAAAAAAACCTTTTCGACTCCAATAGAGATTTGGTCTTCTTCAAGTACGCGGCGTCTTCACGTTATGCTATGATCTTGTCATTTAATACCGCAAACATATAAGTTAGTGTAAGTATTACTGCAGTAGAAAGTCTATAGGAAAATAAATTGGAGTTCTTTGGTAACGGTTTTATTAAATGTATATATATATATATATATATATATATATATATATATATATATATATATATATATATATGTATATAAACATACATATGTTTATGATATTTTAAAGCGTAAAATATCTACATTCATGTAAATATATACATGCATATGTTTGGATGCATATATTATTTAAAACCCTGCAAAATATATGTTTGCGTATATGTAGAAACATTGAAACTATGTAAAGTAGGTATACACATTCGGGTTTATTCAATTTTATATTCCATCATTAGTTTTTATAATGCTTGATAACATTTAACTATTTAGAAGTATACAACTGATATGGTTTTAGTCTACTAACTTTATCGCCCCACTTATGTTGACCGTCAAAGTACAGGACGAGCACAACACTTGGGCAGGGGCCTAATTATTATGGATAATTGATATTGCGAAAGCGCTGGAGATGTGCGTTCTCAGGAAGTGTCAGTAGAGATTGATGGCGCAGGAAGAACTTGATATTACCCCCCAATACTTTCTAAGGCATGGATACAACGATTATCGCTTACGTAATCTGGTAACTTCTCTGACGTATACTTAATAAGAAACAGGTAGGTTTGGGTAAAACAAGTGTTTTAACTACCACTCCATCAATAGCAGTGGAGCTTTCTTTCCACCCACGCAACGTCTTGTGGTAATTGCATGTTTATTTCATAAATCCATTAAAGACATATACAACTAAATACACTAATATTATTATACCATATGAACAAACTTCATTGCATAATACATAAATTGCTGCGCCCGCGCTCACGCGGGCATGCGTAAGTGAGCGCTTGTGTGTGTGGTTGGGGGGAGGGGTGAGCGCGCGAGTGTTGTGTGTGTGTGTGTGTGTGTGTGTGTGTGTGTGTGTGTGTGTGTGTGTGTGTGTGTGTGTGTGTGTGTGTGTGTGTGAATGTGGGTGTGTGTGTATATGTGTGAGGGTGTATGTGTGTGAGAGAGTGTGTGTGTGTGTGTGTGTGTGTGTGTGTGTGTGTGTGTGTGTGTGTGTGTGTGTGTGTGTGTGTGTGAATGTGGGTGTGTGTGTATATGTGTGAGGGTGTATGTGTGTGAGGGTGTGTGTGTGTGTGTGTGAGAGAGAGAGAGAGAGAAAGAGAGAGAGAGAGAGTGTGTGTGTGGACCTGCAGTGCCTAAACAGATATTCTGATGAAATAATTTGAAATCACATTTAACATTTCTACAAAACAAGACAAATTGTATAATGGAAATACATTTGTATGCAAATATAAACATTACGTAATCATTTATTCATATATGAAAATTATAGGACAACGCTCTTGTAACATTATGTACAGGAGAAAGTAAATAAATTCCCGTTTGTGTCACACCACAGTGTGGCTAAACCTGTTTAAAAATTGTAATATAGCTATTCTATTAAAAATTTGCCTCGTGAGAAGTATCCTTCCATTATTAATTCAAAACGCAAGTAATATTTGAGCGGGTTTCTGAGTTAAGGTGATAATACTTGACTGCATTCAAACTCACAGTTTTTCACTTTATTTACATACGCGTTGCAATGAGTTGTCATAATCATAATCGTTGGCACTACATGGCCATCACAACTGCAAATAAAATCGTATTATTATATAGTTACAGTTTGTGTATTTGTCTCACTGACGATGACATTAGTCATGAAACGCGTATGAGAACAAAGTGCTTATAATCGTGAGTTTGTGTGTAGATATTCTTTAATTAACTATCCATAAAGTAAATATTAAAATAGTTAGTATTGTGGCCACTGATGATGGCGACATCGTCGTCGAAACTAGTCTCCATGTATTAATAAAAGAGTGTGTAGGGAAATTTTGTGTGTACTGATTTAATATTTACCGTTACGAATTGTTCTCACTAGCATAGCTCTAATTGGCTTAATATTTATAAAGAGTAAATCCAGGTTCGAGTACAGATTTGTTCACTTAAAACGTATAAAATAAAATAATAATTTAGTTGTTTTAGGTTTACTGTGAATGTGCTTTATTTAAGCCACAATCTAGAGCACAGCCAAGTGGTTGCAGGTCCTTCTGGATGAGGATCTTAAGATAACCTCTTCACATGCTAATACAATACAACAATGCTTTCGCCTGTTTCTGCACATAAAAAACTCGTTTTCACAAACGTGTAGAAAAGTCGTAAAACTTGCACGACGGCCAGAGCTGTCGGAAGTGGGTGAAGTTTTCATCCCACTTGTTATGACCAGCACTCGTTCTGTTGCACAATAAACCTACTTCGATAAATCGATTTAAAGACACTAGAATAATAAACAAGTATCTAACGGAAAATGGTTATTTTTAGAATAATAAAAGGGAATATTGCGAGTGTATTCAATATGTCTCAACAAATGTGAAGTAACATAAAACAAGACGTTTAACTTTAAAAATATGAGTGAAGTGAACCCAAAGGTAAAGCAACACCCTCCGGACAGTCTGAAATAGAAAGGACCACAACACGGATTATAGAGAATTAAAATAATGTTATTAGTAATAATAATAATAATGACAGAGACATCGTGTTAATTTCATCTGTTAAATAGATGAGCTGGTCATGGATTTTAACAACGTTCCAGGTATTAAAGTAAAATTAAGGTAAAGTTCTGGTCAAATTAGAAATAAATTATTAAAATAGATTTTTAATGGAATAAAGTGTAACTCTACTACAATAACGCAATAAAATCGACAGGGGTTGTAATAAATAACGCTAACTTAAAACTAAGTGGGTTTTTTATTCAACTACTTCGACGAGTACATTAAACGAACTGGTTGCATTTTGTTACGTTTAAATAAAGCATAAAACTGCTTCAGTGAATTATTACAAGTTATAATTATATTAAAAAAAAGATTGTAATAAAGGTAATTGTATAAATCGATTTTCTTGTCTATATCCAATTTTATTTTTCACCGTTTGGTTGATTTGGAATTGTTAACTTTGAATAAATATTAGTTTTAACATGTGTTAATTCTCTTCCCTACCTATAACTTCTATGTTGAGGGTTTGGATTTCTATCAGCCTCTTCTTGCCCGTTGTAGCTTTCTGCCATCTCAGCACGCCTATTTATGTGTCTCCAAGTCTTATCCATCGCAGCTCCAATGTGAGGAAACTGCCTCTCCACACAATCGTACTACATTAATAGTTTACTGCCATTTCAGCACGCCTATTTATGTCCCTCCAAGTCTTATCCATCGCAGCTCCAGTGTGAGGAAACTGCCTCTCCACACAATCGTACTACATTAATAGTTTACTGCCATTTCAGCACGCCTATTTATGTCCCTCCAAGTGGTATCCATCGCAGCTCCAGTGTGAGGAAACTGCCTCTCCACACAATCGTACTACATTAATAGTTTACTACCATCTCAGCACGCCTATTTATGTCCCTCCAAGTGGTATCCATCGCAGCTCCAATGTGAGGAAACTGCCTCTCCACACAATCGTACTACATTAATAGTTTACTACCATCTCAGCACGCCTATTTATGACCCTCCAAGTGGTTTCCATCGCAGCTCCAATGTGAGGAAACTGCCTCTCCACACAATCGTACTACATTAATAGTTTACTGCCATTTCAGCACGCCTATTTATGTCCCTCCAAGTGGTATCCATCGCAGCTCCAGTGTGAGGAAACTGCCTCTCCACACAATCGTACTACATTAATAGTTTACTACCATCTCAGCACGCCTATTTATGTCCCTCCAAGTGGTATCCATCGCAGCTCCAGTGTGAGGAAACTGCCTCTCCACACAATCGTACTACATTAATAGTTTACTACCATCTCAGCACGCCTATTTATGTCCCTCCAAGTGGTATCCATCGCAGCTCCAGTGTGAGGAAACTGCCTCTCCACACAATCGTACTACATTAATAGTTTACTACCATCTCAGCACGCCTATTTATGTCCCTCCAAGTCGTATCCATCGCAGCTCCAGTGTGAGGAAACTGCCTCTCCACACAATCGTACTACATTAATAGTTTACTGCCATTTCAGCACGCCTATTTATGTCCCTCCAAGTGGTATCCATCGCAGCTCCAGTGTGAGGAAACTGCCTCTCCACACAATCGTACTACATTAATAGTTTACTACCATCTCAGCACGCCTATTTATGTCCCTCCAAGTGGTATCCATCGCAGCTCCAGTGTGAGGAAACTGCCTCTCCACACAATCGTACTACATTAATAGTTTACTACCATCTCAGCACGCCTATTTATGTCCCTCCAAGTCGTATCCATCGCAGCTCCAGTGTGAGGAAACTGGCTCTCCAATCAATCGTACTACATTAATAGTTTACTACCATCTCAGGACGCCTATTTATGTCCCTTCCTTTTCCGCCTCCAAGGTGGCTCTCAATACACATACTCAATATCAGGAACCTAACACTGAACGGTTCATTCAGTTATGTAAAGAAAACATCTTGTTTCATTTCTTGGTACCATTTTCTGAGATAATAGCTTTTTCGTTGTCATTATTTTTGGCGAGTATACGTGTGCTTCTATGAATTCGAAATATCGCTCAGGACTGATGGGTTTAGTTGTTCTGGTCGTTGTTAGTGTTGATAGGACCATCCTGAATCGGGTCAAGTAAAACAATTCTTTTCGAAGCTAGAATATTTAAGAACGATATTTTTATTATTAAATTATGTGTTTTTTCCGATTCATATTAACTATCTTATTCAAATGTTCAACCTTTAATAGAACATTTTCAACAATTGATTTATTCAAATACATTTTTTGACAGTGACACTTGATGTAATACAGTTGTTTTGAAGTATTAATTCGTTAAATAAATATAAACAGAATTAATTTTAGTTTTATGCGGAAGAAACACTTTTCACAAAAAGGGCAAGGTATGCAATATAGTTATTTCGTCCCTCTTGTCTTGATATTAAGTGATAAAATATGATTTCATAAAACAGTTGATTTTATGTTGTAAGGTACATGATATAACAGCTTTGTAACGCATAGGCAGGTACTTTGCTTATATTAATTGTAATTGTTTAATAAAAAGTATCTAAAAATTTAAAACAATTTTGATGACCTAAGTAGCAATTGAGTTTAAATTATTTTTCTTTATATTGCCTGTTTTGAAAAAAGATTAAAATCAAATGCATATTAAAATTTATATGTAACTTTAAAGTATTTTGGTAAAATAATTTATAAAGAAGATGTATTTTCGTTGAATATTGTTACGACACATATGTTTTTACTATTACAATTAAACCTAATAGAGGATATTGCGAATATACCAGTGCGTTCAAATTATTTCAAATACTCAAACCGTATTTGAGTCAGCTGTTCTTTAAGATTCATTTCTATAGTCTACCAGACGTAATATTGAATGATGTTCAATTTTAAAAAAATAGCAATAAGGGAAGCAATAAATATAAACTTTCTCACGGAGTTTATGGTGCAAACATTTTGAAATAATAAACAAGTAATATGAACAATTATTTTTTAAAGTCAATACCTTCTCTGGTCAACAAAGTGACGTATCATATGCTTTTAAACAGCTGTTCTACCACATATCCTATAACATAAAATCAGCTGTTTTATGAAATCTTATGTTATCACTTATTTTAAGCCAAATGGGACAAAATAACGATATTGCATAACTTATCCTTTTTTGAAAGGGTTTTCTCACCTATAAAACTAAAATTAAATAATTAAATGTAATTAATGAGTAATTATTATTTTTTTAAAAATTATTCACATCAAATGTCATCTACTACAAGTTTTAAAAAAATGTATTTGAACTTGAGTGGATGAATATAAAGTATTTTATTAATTATTGAAATGTTTAACAATATATAAGGATAGTGTGAACTAATAGAAATAATTAAATAAGGTTTAAAACAAATACCATGAAAATTAAAATAAAAACTTCAAGTCTTATTTATTTATAATAAAATATATACAAAATAAAATAATGTAGGCGAGGTTTAACAAGATAATGAGGCGTAAATGCGATGATGTGTTGTTGTTTGTAGTGTTAGTAATGAGAATATGCAGGAGCCGCGTACTTCAGTACAGGAGCGGCGTACTTCACGACAGGAGCGGCGTATTTCACCTGCGCCGGGTGTTGGTTGTGCTCCCTATGCACGACTGCGTTGAACCCGTTGTGAGGATCCGCTGTGTACTCGACAACCCTCTTGGAACCGTCAGGCTCGACCAGACTGTAGCTGCCGTGGACTACGTCTCCGTCGCGTTCCTCTTGTTGCGATTTGACGTCTCCGGTGTGGCCGTCATGTACGCTGTAGTCGAACTTGTACTGTGGATGAGGGTCGTATGGTTCCTCTTTGTAAGCGACGTGTTTGACTGGGGCGGCGTAAGCGACTGGTGCATGACCATATCCACCGTAGCCGCCATATTGTGCGGACACTGCAGCAATAAGCGCGCACACGGGAAGGATAAGCTGGAACAAGTAAAACATTATACGCATTGTGTTCGAAAATTGTTTACGGTACAAATAGTTTCGGTAGTTAAAATTGTATATAGCCTGTCTCATAAAATTATGCCCCATCCACTATGATAACATATAAACATATAAACACTATTTATTATTTTATAGGTAATTCTCAAAAATGTTTGTATAATGGTAAATGTAAAAATAGTTCACTAAAAATCTCACTACGCAAATGCATTAATGCGTAGAGACTAGCTTCACCGATGGTGTTGCCTTCACCAGTGATTGGCTTCTACCACATGGTGCTAATTTAGTTAGTAGTAGCCAATAACTAATGAAAACGACACGGTCGTCGAAACTAGTCTGTATGCATTAATAAATTAGTGTGTAGTGAGATTTTCATTGAACAATTTTATTATTTACCGTTGAGAAATGTTCTCACTAACTAAGCTCTAACTAATTTTACGGTATCAATGTATTCTCATCGGCTGTCTTTGAAAGATTATTTTTGCTTTGAATTTTAATATAACATTACTTAATGTTGTACCTTGAGACACGGAAACATATGAGTTATTTGAGAAACATAAATATTTAAAATACAGCGACTCGTAACTTCTGAATATTTATTACTATTGTTATTAACAGGAAGTATTCCATTGGTCGACAGTTAACACGTCATACATAAGGTTTTAACAGCTGTCAAGTTCTGTATGCCAGAACTTGTTGCATAAGGTAACATAATATATAACAGTAAATGTTGTCCATAATACACAATAACCAAACACTTAAATATCTTTAAGTATTTATTTGCTCAAAAACAAAACCACAAAAGATCAAAGTACCCTAAAAATAAGATACAATATCTATGATTTAACTAAGTAATTTAACCAAAACTGAATAATACGCTCCATGTGCTTGTAAAACAAATGACTAAAAACTTTGAAATGTTTCCATTCTTAACTCGAATATACATAATTTGTTCGCTTTAACTGAATAACGAGGAATAATATAGACTTTAGAGCACTGTACGAAAATTTATTTTTAAGGAACGTAATCCTCTAAAATATTGGTGAAAAATACTTGTTGTAGAATTATATAGATCACTTATAGAAATATTTCAAGACTATATTATAAAAGTAGGCCTAATTATTTTGGAATAAATAATAAACCGGTTGATTAATTATTTTAGATTGAACTTTTTAATAAATAAACAAAAAGTACAATTATAAATGAATAAAACCTCTTTAACGACAAAATATTTTTATTTATGTCCTAAATTAATTAATGTAGGACATAAATAAAATGTCTTTGTGATTTGAGAGACTTTATTTATTTATTATTATAAATTACACCACAGTTTCTCCGCCATATTAACAACTACAATAATTCCATCGAACGTTAAAAAGTCTGTTTGATTTTGAGAAACCACTAAGAAACGAGTTTTGATAGAGTTAGGTTTCCGACTGCATTATATTAATCCCCTCGTGATAGTAAAATCAAGTTGTACCGTACCTTAAATGCCATGTTGCTTAGCCGGAGAAAAGCCAGGTACTGATAGCAACAGAAGCTGACCCGGCTTATTTTATACTTTTCCCAATTCGATAATAAAAGCCGATCGGTGTCCTTTCACTGCCTGTTGGTCAAGTGTGTTTGTTCCCAGATTAGAGCCGGCTCCAGTGTTTTTTGTGGACATGAACTTGACAACACGGCTCTGTTACGCAGCCTGCGCAAATGAATAGTGTGTAATTATAAGTAATCGGGCACAGCAAATAGGAATAATACAACATATGTACTTCGTTAATAATATAACATGTTTAATTTAATAAAACTTGTGTAATTTGCTGTTTTTACAAGGCGTCTGATAAAGAGAATATTATATCTTCCTCGTCTAAAATTTATTATACAGAAAGTATAAAAGAAAAACATACTTTATATATTACCTCTATAATAGAGTAAGCGTGTGTCGTTATCGAATGTGTGTCGGGAGTCTAATGATATTAAAGGCACGTATAAGGATGTGTCTAGCCTCTTGTTAACTTTGCTGAGAAGGTGAGAATATTCGTTTATAATACAACTATTTTGAAATGCGTTTAACAAAACAAAGCATGATTAGATGAGGTTTATTATATTGAGAATGGATTTTCCGGAAAATAATCATTGCTAGGAATTTTTAATTACAAACAGGATAATATGATTGTGGCGACTAAATGGGAAGTGAATGGGTGTGTTTGTGAAGAAAACTTGAAAGAAACAGAAGAGTGAGATAAAAGGAGCACCTTGCCTCTCGGCCCTTATCTCCGCTGCCAAATAACACAATCTTGTGCGGAGGTTATCTTCAGTCTAGCGTGTGAAATCTCTATTCCGAGGAAATCAACCTCAAACTCGAGGGTAACTTGCGTCAGGTCCTCGACGGGGGGGGGGGGGGCTTGGTGCCACGACCCATAGTTCCAGAATGTAAGAGTCATTGACCTTGCTGTAAGGCCTAGACTGCTCACCCCTGGGGCGAGACGACCTCCAACCAAGGATAGTGGTCCAGAACTATTCGGGACCAGTAGAACCTTCCGAACGGCCAGGTTTCCGTACCTCTATACCCCGTCTGATTTGTTCGGTCCAGGTAGTGCAATCGGGCCCTTTATCTACTCCCGGGTTGCCTTACCTAAGGGCCCGACCCCCAGACTGGAGATTGGTCCCACACATTACACTTTGATGCTGGAATCTACCCCCGGTAGCACTAAATAGTTTCCGAATGTTTTTTCAGCTGCTAGATGGACTCATCCTTTAACAATGGAATACCTATGGGCACTGGGGTAATGGACAGTGGAAGTGCAGTATTGGCTTCATTGCCTCCCTTTAAAGTATTACATAGCACAACTATACTTCTGCTTTCATAGGCAACTTCAACTGTAAAAATATACATTACCACATACACGTCTAATATACTGATAAACAGTTAAAACTAATTATTATTAATCATCGCTATTGGTGAATAAGGAAACATAGGTATGAACGCTGGTAAATCTAGAAAGTTTAAACAATCGCAAGGACTTTAGTATTTAGTATTCTCTTTACTGTCACGTTAAAAAATAGCTGAAGGCTTCAAGGGTAAACCTATTGCACTTACTTTATCCTTAAGGAAACTGTCGCTTTTTCTAGTATTTCTTGAATATTTATAATATACAACATCAATATAAAACGACACACACACATTGATATACTCATGCTGTTACCCTTGGGAATATTGGAGTCCTTTTCTGCCTTTCCTAACAATAATAATTATTCTTTGTTTACTCGTTTCGGAATGACTCCATTTTCAAAACTTTAACTACACTATTTTACTGTAAAAGACTGTAGTTGAAATTGTATTTCACTTCTTTTTTATTAATTACATACAACTAAACCACTACTACTAGCGTATATTTTATTCTTACAGACACACACGAGTTGAGTACTCGATTTCAAACTTGTAGTCCTACAGTCCGAATCCAATCTAAAGACATAAACTTTTTAAATTTAATTAATTTATTTATATTAGAAACAGCTGTGATAACATCAAGTGTCATGCACTACAGCTTAAAAAAAAATATTTGAACTTGAGTGGATGAATAAAAAAGTATTTAATAACGATTTAAATTTGAACAACATAACTTCTTGAGAGAAAGAGAGAGAGAGAGAGAGAGAGAGAGAGAGAGAGAGAGAGAGGGAAAGAGTATGAACTAATAGAACGAATTGAATAGTAAGTGCCTAAAGTCTGATGACCGGACTGAGGTTAATAATATACGTTGGATCGTAGTTCTGGCCACATTGCCTACCCTTTTTGCCATGTCTGTCGCAAGTTTACCTTCACTCTCTCTTTATACGAATAATAATATTATAAAATTGTATTTTAAAATACAAATTTGTGCCCAAACTATTAGTTTAATTACTGTACAAGGTTGTTGTCTTTTTACACAATTAGGAATTTTTACATAGGAAATGAAAACTCTATTTCAAAGTGACTGGGAAGAAGTACTTGCTCCGGTATCTTGATATGCTTTGAATAGGTTAGTTAGTCTCTGTGGTACCGATTATCCTCTCTTTTGACATAAATGCATATGCTGTGATGGCGGCCATAGTGGGGCTTTTCACGAGTCTTGAGCCACTTGTACTGTTCCGAATGTTGAGTGATTAATCCCAAGGTGAGTTTAGCAATCCCCCAAACTAAATATGGTCAAGTCCTGGCGATGTACCCTGTAGGTGTTGGCATAATAATTGTTCTACAATGTTTTTAAAAGAATAAAAAGTCTATAAGCTACAACCAGTTGTGTTAACTCTCTTAAAAATTATTGTCTTTCTGGATTACGAGAGACATTTAACAATAGTTGAGTAGATTCATACCAGCTGTGTTTCTTTTTACAAATTTGTTTTTCAACCAATCAAGAAATGACCACTATGAATGTGTGCAGCAGGGGCACCTACCATAGGTGACAATATCCACGGATTCCTTATTCAAGTTTCCCCTTCTTTAGGGAAAACGGCGAAAGAAATGTCGCTTTGCCACTGGCGGGGAACACGTCGGAGATAGTTTCGCACAACTTGTGACTGGACATTTGCTTGCTAAAACACTGCCAGGCTTTTTGCGTATAGCCGCTGCAACCGGTTTTTTCTGTTCTGTAAGTATGTCTTGATTTCCCGTCAAAGTGGTCTTAGTGTATTCAAATGTTTGACCCTTTTTAGTGCCCCTACTTACCCCGTACGAGTTATGCCTTCCGTATTTGGAACGATTCAAAAGGAGTTGATCCGGTCATTATCGGCTTTTCTGCTTGTATACCGAAGGTGTTTGCTTTAATTAACCTTCCTGGTAGCCCAAATGCAGTACTCCTTATTAAATCTCCTCATTCCTTTTATCTCCTTAAAATAAACGGAAAATTATGTTTCTTAATATCATTAACTTCTTTCCTATTTAATATCAGTCAGTTACGCCACGAACTGCCTCTTTCGAACACTTCTTTTAAGGGTATTTTTCACTGAAATATTACAACACCATTTAATTATAATAAAACCTCTAAGTTTCCGTTGTGAGATCGGGCGATGAACAAATAATTACGGAAACTCACTGGTAGTAGTTATCCATACTTTAAATAGATAATACGAATTAAGAATAATTTATTTCTTGGACGCGTTTCGGTAAACATCGTCATAATCAAAGAGCTAATACAACATCTGAAAGACAACTGAGTTTAGATATCCTCACTGAGCTCAATGACTGAGTAAAGTTTGGATATTGTATCAGCTGTACTTGTGATGAAAATGACCGCGCTATTAACTCACATTTTTGGAAACATTTTTCGGTTGGGATTGGTGTTTATTTTTATTAAAATACCTTTTACATTAAATTTAAACATCTTGCATTGAGATTATAGTTTAAAAATTCGCACAGCTTTCAGTCGCGTCCACATCTTCAATCCATTGTACCGTCTACTAATCTGCTGCTAGTTGCGGTTCCTGGTACGGGAGAACCGCATGACCGCCCAGGGCTCAGCATCAGAGATCTACTGCTAGTTGCGGTTCTTTGTACGGAAGAACCGCATGACCGCCCAGGGCTTCACATCAGAGATCTATTGCTAGCGGCGGTTCCTGCTGGAGAACCGCATGACCACCCAGGGCTCCCCATCAGAGATCTGCTGCTAGCGGCGGTTCCAGGTACGGGAGAACCGCATTGCCGCCCAGGGCTCCGCATCAGAGATCTACTGCTAGCGGCGGTTCCTGGTACGGGAGAACCGCATGACCGCTCAGGGCTCCGCATCAGAGATCTACTGCTAGCGGCGGTTCCTGGTACGGGAGAACAGCATGACCGCTCTGGGCTCCGGATCAGAGATCTACTGCTAGTTGCGGTTCCTGGTACGGGAGAACCGCATGACCGCTCAGGGCTCCACATCAGAGATCTATTGCTAGCGGCGGTTCCTGCTGGAGAACCGCATGACCACCCAGGGCTCCCCATCAGAGATCTGCTGCTAGCGGCGGTTCCAGGTACGGGAGAACCGCACTGCCGCCCAGGGCTCCGCATCAGAGATCTACTGCTAGCGGCGGTTCCTGGTACGGGAGAACCGCATGACCGCTCAGGGCTCCGCATCAGAGATCTACTGCTAGCGGCGGTTCCTGGTACGGGTAAACCGCATGACCGCCCAGGGCTCCGCATCAGAGATCTACTGCTAGCGGCGGTTCCTGGTACGGGAAAACCGCATGACCGCCCAGGGCTCCGCATCAGAGATTTGTGCTTACCAAATATTTTTTAATGCACAATGTCTTTTATAATAATGTTTGAAATGACAGTGGGCAACTCACCACGATTATTTTCTTGTGTGTTCCCTCCTTACTTTTATTGTTTTTATTGCATTTTACTATATATATATATTTATATTTATATGCAGTATATACATACATACATACTATTTATTGCTTCAAGATTTTATTTATTTACATACTTGTCTCACAATCAGCTTTACAATAGTACCTACTCTGTAATGTGACCTTATTTATTAATATGTTTTGAGTTTGTAATAATTTGGCCTCATTAGGAAAGTAATTTTCCCAAATACATCATGGCAATTGTTTGCGTAGTGTATCGCCTTAGGTCCCGCTAGGTCTATCCCCATCGTTGGAATTTTTAGAATTTTTTAGTCATATATATACCTACTACAAAAAAACATGTTATTTAATCCCTTTTTATACATGAATTGAATTCTCACCCTCACCTATGGAAAATAAAATTGTAGCGTATCTACCAGAATATCCGGAACAATAGGGACAGTTCGATGGCTAATTTAGGCTACCAACGTGCTTTCACTTGTTAAGCTGGGAGAAACACCTTACTTCCCACTGAGAGAGTCAGTAAAGTAAAAAAATGACAATTTTCAAGGTTACAAAAACAAAAATTGTATTTTACTTCTAAAATAAACAACAGAAACGTAGAGAAATTTTGAAACTTAATAAATAATAAAAGAGTAATTTCACAGATAGCGCTACGTGTAGTTCGAGGCGCATTACAGAACTACCCCAATGATTGTAATCTTTAAGTAGGTAATTATAGCTTAAAAGATGATGAAACTCTACTCTCCTGCTGGATTCAAACTTGTGGTCATTCGGTTCAAATCAGCTTAAAGACATCAGCTTTTTTTAAATTAAAAACAATGAATTAATATTTGATCAAAACTGTATTACCATCTAAGGTCATTCACTATCAGGTTTAAATAAATGTATTTCAAATTGAGTGGAAGAATAACAATTATTTTATTAACGATTGAAAATTTGAATAAGATATAAATTCAAAATATATATTGAAATATATTGTAAAAATATGTGAAAACATATAAATATTGAATATTTTATATAAATATGGTTATAAAAGTATTATTTATATATATATATATATATATATATATATATATATATATATATATATATATATATATATATATATACTACAATATGTATTCTTGTGTAGTAATAAAGATATAGGGCAAAATACAAATACAAGAATAATTTATTGAATACAATTCAATAAAATATTGTTGTATTTGTCTTTTGTCTTATTTCTTTATATATATACTGTACTGTTTACCAACGAAAAGCTTTGGATATAAATTAATAAATATTCTTGTATTTGAATAACCTGTGTTGTTTAAATATATATATATATATATATATATATATATATATATATATATATATATATATATATATATATATGCGAATTTGAAGTACTGTGCAGACATGTACACATGTATTGCGCAGTTTAATGGCGACTACATGAACACTGTATTCAAATGATGACATTAATCGTATATTTCCTTAAGAGATATTGGAGCATAAAATTTGTTACAACACTGGATAATTTAAAACAGTTTTGTAGCCGTTTTAAGATTTTTAAAAAAATGTGTTAATTGATTCCACGTTCACTTGAGCTATTAGTTTTCCACTGAAGCACTTGAACATGTATTAATAATGCAAGTTACATTAGTTTGGCCATTGAGGACGGGGATATGTATTCCATTGTCAACCGTAACTGGCCTCTTTGTGGTTTAAGCTTAGGTTGGGGCGGGTTAGGACAGTAATATTAGGTGAAGTTTTAAAGACTATTGAAAGTTATAATGTAAAAAGTGTGTGTAAGTTATAATGTAATTGGGTGTTAAATATGTATGTTTTTGTGTAGTTTGAAATGTTTGTGTATTTCATATTTTATTAATATTGCGTAGCGTGGGTTATTATGTTGTTTATTTATAGCTTTGATGTTATATTTGTGTAGTTGTTATTTGTGATATGAGATGTTCAATGTTTAAAAAAAAAGTTTTAAAACTCTTCAGTGTGGCGTAGCTCCCAAATCGCCTTATTATCCATCACTATATGCTATAATCTGCCTAAAGAATCATCACAACTTCTATTCAGGTTTATTTATTGCAAATCAATAAATGTTTAATGAGATGGCAATTAATAACTCTTGGAGGCCTGTACAATAACATAAAGCATTATTGACGGAGAGCGTAGTTCCATTGAACCACGTGATACATAAGGATAATACGGTACTACACGCCGTTCCAACCGAAATATTTAAGCAACAGGCAGCACCTGTATCACCACGTATCTATAACAACTTTACGTTTCTTTTAAAAATATAAACGTTTACTTTTTGTTGTACTTTTATTATTTTCATTGATTTGTATTTTTAAATTCTAATTATCTTTTTAAATCTTATTTTCAATAATTATAATGTCGAAATCTTTTTGCTGTTCATGACGAGCTTTTTGTTAATTACTTATTACACTTTTGCTATTACTTGCGACCAGTTTTTTTATTAACTAAAGGTTGTTAAATTGTTAATTTACACTTGGAGGACCAATTTAATCCATCATTAATGTATGAAAAGATAAAATGTTTGTAATAAGGGAAATTGTTGCAACATCGTAAGTTAAACCTTACTTTATGTTTAGTAAAAAGTAAATAAATCATATAATTAGAAATTTTAATATTTTTTTATTTTGAACATATTTACAACGAAAGGTACTTGAGTGATCGAGTTACACTTAAACGTGTACAGTAAAGTAAAAAAAAAAATGGCGTGCGTGATGATAATGGGGGCGTGATGAAAGTGTCTAGTACTTGGAAGAGTACGAAGAGTACGAGGAAGATCCGCCGTATGAGGACCCGTAGGATGGGGCGGCGTACTTGACTACGGGGGCGGCGTAGCTTACAACAGGTGCGGCGTACTTGACTACGGGGGCGGCGTACTTGACAGCCGGGGCGCTGTAGCCGGCCGGGTGTTGGTTGTGCTCTCTGTGGACGACAGCGTTGAACCCGTTGTGAGGATCGGCCGTGTACTCAACAACTCTCTTGGAACCGTCAGGCTCGACCAGGCTGTAGCTGCCGTGGACTACGTCTCCATCCCTGCTCTCAGACTGGCTCTTGACGTCGCCGGTGTGACCATCGTGTACGCTGTATTCGAACTTGTATTGAGGGTTAGGATCGTATGGTTCTTCTTTGTAGGCCACGTGTCCTCCATAGCCTCCATGTCCTCCATAGCCTCCATACTGTGGCGCTGCCAATATAGCTGAAGCAATTGCGCAGAATGCGACGACAATCTACAACACAGAAACACGTTCGTTCTCTAGTTATAATGTAATATCTTACTAATATTTAAGAAACTAAAGCTGTGCATATTCTTGTAAACGTCTTACTTTTTTGTGTTTTTGTAAGTTTACAATTTTGAAAATTGTACTTCATCAATTTTCGTAGGCTATCGCCTATATTTTGATATTTTTCTTGGCAATTTTTATTTATTTCCCGATTGTAAAATGATGACAAGAGTAAATTTATTATTATTATAAATACATGAGAGTGGTATTTTCTAACATTATATTCCATTTAAAAACCGTTTAACAATTTATTTTGTTTTAATTATTACTATTAGTATACAATCTTTTTATATATATAGCTTGTAAAAATTTACAATCGTTAGTAAACATGTTTTAATTTATCTACTCAAATTCAAATAAATTTTTTAAAACATATGGTTGACACTTGACGTTAATACATTTAATTCAAATATTATTTCAATAAGTAAATTTAATAATGATTTAAGTTTAGTTTTACGCGAGAGAAAACCTTTTCACAAAAAAAGCAAGGTATGCAATATAGTTTTCTGCCCAATTTGGCATAAAATTAGTGATAACATTTGATTTCATAAAACAGCTGATTATATGTTATAGGTAACATAAAATGTTGTGTGTAACCGGTTATAGGTTGTGTGGTAACAGCGGTCTTATCGCATAGGTTATGTTACGTTATTTAAAATAATTGAATTTATTTAATAAAAAGTAACTAAAATAAAACTTTTCTTTATTGACCTAGGTGGGAATTGACTTTTCAATTTTTTTTGTTTATATTACTTCTTTTCCTAAAAAGTCGTTTCATGTTGTTTGCTTCTACTACCAGGCTTCAAAAATATATGTTATAAAATTACTAACTTTATACATAAAATCTCTTAATCGCAGTTATCAGTCTGTCAATATTGACTGTTAATAATTTATTATTTGAGAAAAATAAATATTTTATACGCTTTAATATTTTATACGTATTACGATGTTAACATTTCTCTATACTAGAACTTTATTATTGTCTAAATGAGGGCCAAAACCGATTAAGGTCTAAACAGCTGTAGGACGCATCTTTCAAAGCAATATTCCTCATTTAGTCAAAAAGAAAGTGCTACAATAGACAAGTGTAATTAGTGACTCAATTTTAAATTGAAAATAATAAATCTTTGGTATGATATATTTTATAGTTATGAACATCTTTACAAAATGAGTTACCAAGAACATGCACAAATAAGTAACGTGCTAGAAACCTGACAAGAAATAAATATTGCCGTGAAAAAATGTGTATTTATTTATAAACTAATGTGTATTTTACGATATATTTTTCTATGGACACGTATATTCCGAACGCTAGCACATACCTTGAAAGCCATGTTGCTATTCCAAATTGAAAGCACCAAATGATAGTGATACCATACCGCCGTCCATTTTTATACTTAAATCGCAGTTAATTGAAATTGCCGTGTCCAGCTGTCCCTTTCACTTGTCCAGCCATGCAGTTCACCTAATTACAGACCCTTACACTCACACATGCACGCATACATTCACGTGAATGAACGCGACAAACTCATTGTTGAACTTGACACACTAGTTACGCTACGGTTTTTCACCCGTTTCCTGGTGGAGGTAGCAACATAACTTCGCCGTCGTAACTAAGCTTCCAAGTTTATGGTTGTCTTCGGCTGTAAAATCCTGGTGTTAGTGCAACGTGAACTAGTGTAATCTGGTGGTCGTGAAGGTATTTTTACACTATATAATGAGATTATTTACAAATTAAAATATTTTATAGTACCCGAGCTTTGGAGCTGCTCGTGCGTTTACAGACGTTTTGATAATAGAATGCTTATAAACTTACTTATATATATATATATATATATATATATATATATATATATCGTAATATGTATTCTTGTGTATTAATAAAGAACATAAGTAAAAATACAAATACAAGAATTATAATTGAATTTACAATTCAAAGCTTTTCGTTGGCTAACAGTAACAACATCATCAGGAATATTAAACAATTAAAATGAACATATGTGCAAATTAGATCAAATAAATAGTTATGCCAAATCAATTACAATGTTGCTAAAATGTTTTTATTTTGCTGCCCTAACACTACAAACACTGAACATATTATCAAATTTAGATTTTACTTGTATTTGTTCATTTATCAAATCATTATTAGTATTATATTTATGTATTTCTAAAGCTTCATAAATATTCATTCTCAGGCCTTTGTTAATTTCTTTTATAAGTATCATATTATCTATATTAGGAAATAAGTGATTATTATTAATACAATGACTAGCAAAATTTGATTTATAAATTTCTGGCTTTTTATATGCATTAAAATGCTCTTTATATCTATTTTAAAGTTTTTTCTTTCTTTTTTTTTTAGTTTGTCTTATATAAATTAGTTTGTCTAATTTGCACATATGATGATGTTGGTACTGTTAGCCAACGTTTGAATTGTAAATTAAATTATAATTCTTGTATTTGTATTTTGACTTATGTTCTTTATATATATATATATATATATATATATATATATATATATATATATATATATATATATATAATAACTGAGGTATTCAAATACAAACAAGAATTATTATTTATTAATTTTTATTCAAAGCTGTTCATTGATAAACAGTACCAACATCATCAGGAATGAATAATGCAAGATATAAAACATATGTTTAATTGGAAATAGAATTGTTGCTGAATTTATACTAATTGCCAAATTTATTTTGTTACTGTAACATTCTAGACATTGAATATAGTATCAAATTTAGATTGTATTTCTATTTGTTCTTCTAATAATTTGTTATTATTACTGTATTTATATACTTCGAATGCTTCATATATATATATATATATTCATTCTTAATCCTTTATTAATTTATTTTATAAGTTTCATATTTTATACACACACACACACACACACACACACACACAAATACACACACACACACACACACACACACATACATAATAAATAAATATATATGTATGTGTGTGTATATATATATATATATATATATATATATATATATATATATATATATATATATATATATATATATATATATATATATTAGTTATTTATGTGTGTGTGTGTGTGTGTGTGACTTTTATTTTACTTCTGTAGCAGCATAGATTTGGTTGTATTTTCTTCTCGGGTGGGTTAATAATGCTATAACCACACAACGTATTCCCATATCATCCTAGGGTACCCTTAAAATTGATTACTATAACGAGGCTCTACTCCATTTAACAAAAGCCTAGATAAGCCTTGATTGCCCTTTAATTCAAGCACATTATGTTCCTACTTTAGTAGTATTATAGCTTCTTACGTTCTGGTGTAACACGTGACCTCCCAATAAACAGGATCTTTCACGAATTAGGTGCATACCTTACGGTCACGAAATGCATAATTTATAACCCAAGCAAGGTCAGTTTTATTTCCCTTCTGTAACCAAATCTACATTCTCAATTGTTTTCCTACATTCTTACAAATTCGAATTGGTTGATAAATGGCTGTAAAGCATCTTACAGCAGAATCACTTGTGGAATGTCTCTTTGCGAAGGTAGCTGGGAGGAGGGGTCATGTACCCTAAGAGAGAGGGTCAAGTGGAAATGTCCACAACCCCACACTAGCCTGGCTGCCTACTTGGGCTGGCTGCCTACTAGCTTCCAATGTTAAAAAAAAATAATATTTTACAAATAGAAAGAATATATTCTATAAAAATGTAATGGGACAAAAATTAACTTTTTATAACGAGAATAGTTATATTCATATATTTTACAAATGCAGCCTAATAAATATTTTTAACATATATTCAAGAGTGCACTAAGGTCATTCCAAAAAACCTAGAGTAAGGCCCTTAATTAGGTACATTATCCTTTACGGTTATTTGTTGGAATCTTACGCAGAAAGAAGCGCACAGAATGTAGAGAGTGCAAGTAAGAAAAGTGTTGGCGATAAAAAAATAAATCGATATATAACCGATATATAATAATACGAATGGAGAGGCAAAAAGGCAAGACTAGAAATTATGTTCATCCAACATAGGCACACAGACTGAGAGTTTATATCCCTTAAAGAAGACAGGCATTTACCACATGACGGGATAAAGCGAAAAGGCGTATACACAGATAAAGCGGTAAATAAGACAGGCATATACTAGAAGACGGGATAATATTTAGCTGAGGGGTTGACGTCAATGGGTGGCAAGAGGAATGGGCAAGAAAAACCGTCAAGTAATGAAACCTACATCGAGTTCATCCAACATAGGCACACAGACTGAGAGTTTATATCCCTTAAAGAAGACAGGCATTTACCACATGACGGGATAAAGCGAAAAGGCGTATACACAGATGAAGGGATAAATAAGACAGGCATGTACTAGAAGACGGGATAATATTTAGCTGAGGGGTTGACGTCAATGGGTGGCAAGAGGAATGGGCAAGAAAAACAGTCAAGTAATGAAACCTACATCGAGTTCATCCAACATAGGCACACAGACTGAGAGTTTATATCCCTTAAAGAAGACAGGCATTTACCACATGACGGGATAAAGCGAAAAGGCGTATACACAGATGAAGGGATAAATAAGACAGGCATGTACTAGAAGACGGGATAATATTTAGCTGAGGGGTTGACGTCAATGGGTGGCAAGAGGAATGGGCAAGAAAAACAGTCAAGTAATGAAACCTACATCGAGTTCATCCAACATAGGCACACAGACTGAGAGTTTATATCCCTTAAAGAAGACAGGCATTTACCACATGACGGGATAAAGCGAAAAGGCGTATACACAGATGAAGGGATAAATAAGACAGGCATGTACTAGAAGACGGGATAATATTTAGCTGAGGGGTTGACGTCAATGGGTGGCAAGAGGAATGGGCAAGAAAAACCGTCAAGTAATGAAACCTACATCGAGTTCATCCAACATAGGCACACAGACTGAGAGTTTATATCCCTTAAAGAAGACAGGCATTTACCACATGACGGGATAAAGCGAAAAGGCGTATACACAGATGAAGGGATAAATAAGACAGGCATGTACTAGAAGACGGGATAATATTTAGCTGAGGGGTTGACGTCAATGGGTGGCAAGAGGAATGGGCAAGAAAAACAGTCAAGTAATGAAACCTACATCGAGTTCATCCAACATAGGCACACAGACTGAGAGTTTATATCCCTTAAAGAAGACAGGCATTTACCACATGACAGGATAAAGCGAAAAGGCGTATACACAGATGAAGGGATAAATAAGACAGGCATGTACTAGAAGACGGGATAATATTTAGCTGAGGGGTTGACGTCAATGGGTGGCAAGAGGAATGGGCAAGAAAAACAGTTAAGTAATGAAACCTACATCGAGTTCATCCAACATAGGCACACAGACTGAGAGTTTATATCCCTTAAAGAAGACAGGCATTTACCACATGACGGGATAAAGCGAAAAGGCGTATACACAGATGAAGGGATAAATAAGACAGGCATATACTAGAAGACGGGATAATATTTAGCTGAGGGGTTGACGTCAATGGGTGGCAAGAGGAATGGGCAAGAAAAACAGTTAAGTAATGAAACCTACATCGAGTTCATGCAACATAGGCACACAGACTGAGAGTTTATATCCCTTAAAGAAGACAGGCATTTACCACATGACGGGATAAAGCGAAAAGGCGTATACACAGATGAAGGGATAAATAAGACAGGCATGTACTAGAAGACGGGATAATATTTAGCTGAGGGGTTGACGTCAATGGGTGGCAAGAGGAATGGGCAAGAAAAACCGTCAAGTAATGAAACCTACATCGAGTTCATCCAACATAGGCACACAGACCGAGAGTTTATATCCCTTAAAGAAGACAGGCATTTACCACATGACGGGATAAAGCGAAAAGGCGTATACACAGATGAAGGGATAAATAAGACAGGCATGTACTAGAAGACGGGATAATATTTAGCTGAGGGGTTGACGTCAATGGGTGGCAAGAGGAATGGGCAAGAAAAACAGTTAAGTAATGAAACCTACATCGAGTTCATCCAACATAGGCACACAGACCGAGAGTTTATATCCCTTAAAGAAGACAGGCATTTACCACATGACGGGATAAAGCGAAAAGGCGTATACACAGATGAAGGGATAAATAAGACAGGCATGTACTAGAAGACGGGATAATATTTAGCTGAGGGGTTGACGTCAATGGGTGGCAAGAGTAAAGGGCAAGAAAAACAGTCAAGTAATGAAACCTACATCGAGTAGTAGATAAAGCAAGATGTTTGTTTATGACGATTGTACGGCTGCCAATTTATATTTAAATGTACGGATTGAATGTAATATGATCAACTCCAACATAAACATATACGAATAATAATGTGTTCAATCACAGACTGTTTATTGAACATAACGGAATTAGGTTCACATAATAAAACTATAAAAATCGATTCATGTAAAGTTCAAACTTAATCTTTTCGCAATTTAATAAAATACTTTTATTGTAATTTACAGTCAGGAGCAACACCAGCACTAAACTCATACTTTCACTATATATAATTCCATTTATATGTTGTTTTTGTTTCCCTTTACCACAGGAGTGAGTGTCTTTCGTTACGCTACAGAACCAATTCGTTACTTAGGTGTATGTAAGTACAATAAAATAATTTTTATTTTTGCAATTTTTCAATCATTTTTATCTATTAGTTCACACTTTTCTTATATATATATATATATATATATATATATATATATATATATATATATATATATATATATATATATATACGGGTAATACAGTATTAGACACTGGTCCAACCGAATTATTTAAGCAACAGGGAGCACCTGTATCACCACGTTTCTAGAATTGCTTTAGTTTTCTTTTAAAAATATAAAAGTTTACTTTTGGTTATACTTTTATTCTTTTCATTGATTTGTATTTTTAAAATTTAATTTTCTTTTTAAATATTATTTTCAATAATTATAATTTCAATTATTGTTACGAGCTGGATGTTAATTACTTATTACACTTTTGCTATTACTTGCGACCAGACTTTTTGTTAACTAAAGATTATTAAATTGTTAATTTACACTTGGAGGACCAATTTAATCCATCATTAATGTATGAAAAGATAAAATGTTTGTAATAAGGGAAATTGTTGCAACATCGTAAGGTAAACCTTACTTTATGTTCAGTAAAAAGTAAATAAATCATAGAAATTTTAATATTTTTTTATATTTTGAACATATTTACAACGAAAGGTACTTGAGTGATCGTGTTACACTTAAACGTGTACAGTAAAGTAAAAAAAAAGGCGTGCGTGATGATAATGGGGGCGTGATGAAAGTTTCTAGTACTTGGAAGAGTACGAAGAGTACGAGGAAGATCCGCCGTATGAGGACCCGTAGGATGGGGCGGCGTACTTGACTACGGGAGCGGCGTAGCTTACAACAGGTGCGGCGTACTTAACTACGGGGGCGGCGTACTTGACAGCCGGGGCGCTGTAGCCGGCCGGGTGTTGGTTGTGCTCCCTGTGGACGACAGCGTTGAACCCGTTGTGAGGATCGGCCGTGTACTCAACAACTCTCTTGGAACCGTCAGGCTCGACCAGGCTGTAGCTGCCGTGGACTACGTCTCCATCCCTGCTCTCAGACTGGCTCTTGACGTCGCCGGTGTGACCATCGTGTACGCTGTATTCGAACTTGTATTGAGGGTTAGGATCGTATGGTTCTTCTTTGTAGGCCACGTGTCCTCCATAGCCTCCATGTCCTCCATAGCCTCCATACTGTGGCGCTGCCAATGTGGCTGAAGCAATTGCGCAGAATGCGACGACAATCTACAACACAGAAACACGTTCGTTCTCTAGTTATAATGTAATATCTTACTAATATTTAAGAAACTAAAGCTGTGCATATTATTATTGTAAACGTCTTACTTTTTTGTGTTTTTGTAAGTTTACACTTTTGAAAATTGTACTTCATCAAATACTATTAATTTTCGTAGGCTATCGCCTATATTTTGATACTTTTCTTGGCAATTTTTATTTATTTCCGGATTGTAAAATGAATACAATAGTAAATGTATTATTATTATAAATACATGACAGTGGTATTTTCTAACATTATATTCCATTTAAAAACCGTTTAACAAATTATTTTGTTTTAATTCTTACTATTAGTATACAGTCTTTTTATATATAGCTTGTAAAAATTTACAATCGTTAATAAATTCGATCTACTCCAATTCAAATACTTTTTTTTAAAACCTGTGGTTGACACTTGACGTTAATACATTTAATTCAAATATTATTTCAATAAGTAAATTTAATAATGATTTAAGTTTAGTTTTACACGAGAGAAAAACTTTTCACAAAAGGGGTAAAGTTTTTTTGCCCCAATTGGCATAAAATTAGTCATAACATATGATTTCATAAAACAGCTGATTATATGTTATAGGTTATGTGGTAGAACAGCTGTTCTATGCATAGGTTATGCCACGTTATTTATAATACTTAAAGTAATTTAATAAAAAGTAACTAAAATAAAACTTTTCTTTTTTGACCTAAGTGGGAATTGACTTTACAAATTTTTGTTTATATTACTTCTTTTCATAAAACGTAGTTTCAGGTTGTTTGTTTCTATTACTAGGCTGCAAAAATATATGTTATAAAATTACTAACTTTATACATAAAATGTCTTGATCACTGTTATCAATCTATAAATATTAACTGTTAAAAATTTGTTATTTGAGAAAAATAAATAAATATTTTATACCTTTAATATTTTATACTATTACAATGTAAACATATCTCTAAGGTAGATCTTTCTTATTGTCTTAATGAGGGCCAAATCCGATTAAGGTATAAATAGTTGTAGGACGCATCTTTCAAAACAATGGTCCTCATTTAGTCAAAAAGAAAGTGCTACAATAGGCAAGTGGTAAAACAGTAATATTTGGTAAGGTAAATCAGTGTAAATTAGTGGCTCAATTTTAAATGGAAAATAATAAATCTTTGGTATGCTATATTTTGTAATTATGAATATCTTTACAAAATGAGCAACCAAGAACATGCACAAAGAAATAATTTGTGAAAATCCTGACAAGAAATAAAAATAGCCGTAAAAAAATGTGTATTTATTTATAAACTAATGTGTATTTTACGATATATTTTTCTATGGACACGTATATTCCGAACACTAGCACATACCTTGAAAGCCATGTTGCTATTCCAAATTGAAAGCACCAAATGATAGTGATACCATACCGCCGTCCATTTTTATACTTAAATCGCAGTTAATTGAAATCGCCGTGTCCAGCTGTCCCTTTCACTTGTCCAGCCATGCAGTTCACCTAATTACAGACCCTTACACTCGCACACGCACGCATACATTCACGTGAATGAACGCGACAAACTCATTGTTGAACTTGACACACTAGTTACGCTACGGTTTTTCACCCGTTTCCTGGTGGAGGTAGCAACATAACTTCGCCGTCGTAACTAAGCTTCCAAGTTTATGGTTGTCTTCTGCTGTAAAATCCTGGTGTTAGTGCAACGTGAACTAGTGTAATCTGGTGGTCGTGAAGGTATTTTTACACTATATAATGAGATTATTTACAAATTAAAATATTTTATAGTACCCGAGCTTTGGAGCTGCTCGTGCGTTTACAGACGTTTGGGTAATAGAATGCTAATAAACTCACTTATATATATGTCGTTTAGTTTACTTGTGTAGTAGCATCGCTGGATTGTAAATGTAGAGGGTCAATAATGCCATAACCACACAACATATTCCCATATAATCTTAGTGTATCCTTAGACACTGTCTATATATAAAGAGGGTCTGCTTCACTTAACAAAGGTCTAGGTAAACTTTAATTGCCCTTTACGACCAGCACAAGTTTGTCATTATGTTCCGGTTTTAGTAATGTTATATCATCTTACGTTCCGCTGAAACAAGTGACCTCCCTTTATCCACAGAGTAAGTTTATAGAGGTTCGAGTAACTTACGCCCACGAAATGCATAATTTATAACCCAAGCCAGGTCTGTTTTATTTTCCTTCTGTAAACAAATCTACATTCTCAATTGTTTTCAAACATTCTTACAAATTCGAATTGGTTGATAAATGGCTGTAAATCATCTTACAGCAGAATCACTTGTGGAATGTCTCTTTGCGAAGGTAGCTGGGAGGAAGATAGGGTTTGAAGAGGAGTGTCAGGTATCCTAAGACGACGCGATAATATTTAACTGAGAGGCTGACTACATTGGATGACAAGAGAAATGGGCATGAAAAACAGTTCAGGGATGAACCCTTCATGTAAGTAGATAGAAACATCGGTAGATAGAAACATCAGTAGATAGAAACATCGGTAGATAGAAACATCGGTAGATAGAAACAAGATCTTAATAGAAACTACATCAACTTGATGTAGTAGATACAAGTTTGTTGTTTGTTCATGATGTACGATTGTACGGCTGCCATTTTATTTACAGGTGTACGAAATGAATGTAATATGATTAACCCTAACATAAATATACGAATAAAAAGGTTTTCATGCACAAACTGTTTATTGAGCATAACGGTATTTTGTTTACATAATTAAACGATAAAAATCTATCCACGTAAAATTCAAAATTATTCATTTCGGTATAAACGTTTTAGCGCTATTTCATAAAATACTTTAATTCTAAATTACTATCAGTAGAAATACCAGCACCAAACTCATACTTCCACTATTTATAATTGCATGTGTATGTTGTTTTTGTTATCCTTTACCACGAGCGTGCCTTGACGAAATGATATTAGTTCGTATACTTTGTTACGTTTTTTTTTAAAGTTTAATTGTGTATCTTCAGAATTAATCTGATGTTATATTTTTCAAGTTTTTAATTATTTTTATCCTATATTTGTTACTAATATTTATTTATTTTAGAAACATTTTCCAAGAGTTGCATTTTGCTATTTTACTGTAGCTTTCGACCACACGATGGTGTTTGCAGTTGAGTTAGATTTCATCTATGATACTTAAGAAAATACTCTAAGGCCACGGGTATACAGAAGGCAACTGGTGACGGCAACGCAACACAAACTTGAGTTGCTTTTTCACAGCATACGGAGTTGCATGCACATATTCATAGAGAAGTGATAGCAACGCGAGTGACACAGAAACTAGAGTTGCTCGGGTTACGACGTGCTGTAAACTCGTTGCTCAGTTTCTCAGTTGCCAACGTTTGTTGTTGTGTATACGTTTCTCAAGAGTGACATTGTATTTAAATAACTATTATTTTTATTTGTATTTTTTGTGTTTCTGTTTCTTTGAATAGTGTTTTATTATAGTGGTATATCGTGTCAGAAAAACAAAATATTGCCGGCTCTGGTCATGATCTGTGTATCCACCAACTTCAAGACGATACGAATGATTACCAACAATTTGTTTAAAATATATAGAATCGGCACTTGAATTATAAAATTTCGTTTGTTTAAAAATTCGTTTTTATTTCATTGTAATGTGACATTATTTTACGTTTTACAGTTATACATAAAAATAAATACATAAATGAGCAATAAACCTTAGCTGAGTGTTATTGTTAATCTTTCTCCAACTGAAATTTATTTCTACATCTTCCTCGCCAATTATTTGTTTTTTCCTTGATGTTCTAAAATACATTACTTCAAAGGTAGTCATAACTGCTAATGCTCGAGCGATGATAATTACAAAATTGGTCTCAGTAAAATCGTGAGTTTTGCACATCGAGACTTTGTCTCGCATGAATAACGTTATAGAGGTGTAGGCCTACACTGAATTGTCTTTTTTTTCTAGTTTCTTTCTTAAAATATAAACAATCTTCCTCTGTCGACGACATAACTGACCTAGCAACTTTATATGAGCAATCGTGTAAACCGACTAGCAAATTTTCTAATAGCAACTGAAGTTTGCGTTGCGTTGGCGTCACCAATTGCCTTCTGTATGTCTGCGGCCTGTGGGAATGGTCTAACATGAGTTACTTATATCAAGTACTTTAACATTTGTTATGTTTACTTTTATTTTCTTAAAATACTCGTTTGTATTAGGGGCTATATTGCTAATGAATAAAACATAGTCACCACACTGAGTCGCAAGACAACAGTTTGCAATAGTATTGTAGGCCTACTATAAAACTCGAGCTTTAGCTCTCTTGCCAACCATTCGACAATTACAAACCTATTTCACTAATTAGGTGTATGTAACTATTGTTTTTAATTTTCCAATAACTTTCTTCTATTAGTTCACACTCTTCTTATATATATATATATATATATATATATATATATATATATATATATATATATATATATTGTTCAAATTTACATCGTTAATAAAATACTTTTTAATCAGTCACTCAAGTTCAAATGAATTTTTATAAAAACTTGTGGATAACACTTGATGTCAGTACAGTTTTTTCAAATATCAATTAAATTTAAAATTATTCAATTTTAGTTTCATATGGGAGAAAACGTTTCACGAAAGACGCAAGATATACAATATAATTATTTCGTCCCATTTGGCTTAAAATTAGTGATAACAAATGATTTCATAAAACAGCTGATTTCATGTTATAGGTGATGAGGTAGAACAGCTGTTGTAATGCATAAGTTATGTTAGTTTACTGTATTTATATTATGTGGAATTATTTACTAAAATGTAACTAAAATAAAATTTGTTTTTGTTGACTCAAGTAGGAACAGATTTTTTTATATTAGTTGTTATTTTGTTAAATAATTTATAAGAATATTCGTAATTTAATTGAAATTTCTGTTATGGTATATTTTTCTGTAATAATCTTGAATGTTACAGTAGTGTATACACCGTAGTTTAAGGATACGCGATACTAAGAACTTTGGCTAAATTATGTTAAAGTTTATTCATGTTAAAGTGATTACTTTATAGTGTATTTCTATGACATTTTTTCAGTTATTGATTTTATAAGGATAAGGTATTTTTTGTTACGTTAAATTCTTGGTAAGGACCGTGATAGTATGATGATTAATTGTGACTTTCATAAAAAGAGCAAAATAACGGTTCAAGAACCTTGCATTAAGTTCCCGAGTGTTTGAAGTTATTCTTTTCAGTGTCAATTTACCATCGAATCACTTCAGTGAATACGATTCAATAAAATACTTATTTAACCATACTTTTGTCTACCAAGATCCATGTAACTTGAGTAAATATTAACCATTAACTTCCCCGTGAAATAAGGTTCGATATAAATTGTTACCTTGAGATATGTTATTAAGGCTTTAGCACTTTGCTCCACTTTTTAGCCGTACAAAACTAGTTTACTGCTTTTGAGGTTGTTTTATTGCGGAAATGAATTGCGCATTTATTTTAAGTTCGTGTAAATATACTACGTAATACATGACAGAAGTTCATAATTTGAAGCATTGGCTTACACTTATCCATATATACCACAGGTTCCAAGATCCACACAATGAGGTAATGTATTATGAGGGTAACGTTTATCAACTTATTATTAACATTTCTTACTTTTAATTTACAATAAATTCTAAATATAATTTTGTGATGTTATTTGTTTATGTTTCGCTCAATACTAGCTATTTTTATTCAATTCCTTCTATTATTTCAAACTCTTCTGGTGTATATCTTCAAATTTTCAATCGTTAATCAAATACTTTGTATTCATTCACTCAAGTTCAAATACATTTAACCTTTTAAATTTGTAGTGAATAACACTTGATGTTAATACAGGCTTTTCAAATATTTATTCATTAGTTAAATTTAATGAATTGACTTTAGTCTCATATGGGAGAAAAACATTTTACAAAAGGGGCAAAGTATGCAACTTAGTTATTACGTCACATTTGACATAAAGTAAGTGATAACATATGATATCATAAAACAGCTGATACAAAAATCATCACAGGCCACATTAGCGAGATTATAGTAATTAAAAACATGGTTACAATGTTTAAGCACAACAACCCTTGCTACAATTTTGTTTAATTATTACCTAATTTCATTTTATTAGCTTTTGTGGCAGAACATCTGTTTTAACGCATAGGTTATGTTACTTTACCTTATTTGTAATTATTTAATGAAAAGTAACTCAGATAAAATGTTTTTGTTGATCTAAGTCGAAATTAACTTTACATTTTTGTTCTTTATATTATTTGGTTTGTCTTGACTTGACAATATTCCAAATAAAACGAAAAAAATTAGATGTTGTTTATCATTTGAAAGTATTGGAGGGAGTTTATGTTTATTATCTAAGGGTGAGAAGGAGTGATACCTCTTTCCCAGTACAATAGAAAGTAGGTTTAGTACAGTAAATCGCCCATGACCACACACGCTATGCTTTCCAATCACTCCATATTCTAGGAATGCCTCATGCTTCGTTCTTAGTTCCACAAGTTATCTCTTTATTTCCCTTGTACAACTTCTCACATTTGTATAGAGATGTAACAGATAGACAATTCTCTATGCTCCCAGTAGAAAGCGGGATTGCGTCAGGAAATAGACCCGAACCTCTAAAATCATCCTTCTCTTTCGATTCAAACTCCAAGAAAGCCTTTTGTTTCCTTCTTACTTCTATCAGTTATATATTTATTTCTTTTGTCCTCTTTCTTATATTGTAAGTTAAATTTCAACATTGCAAATTTCATTGTACTTCTAGTTTTTATTATCATTTGTATTAATTGTATATTTTACCACAGCGTTAATATAATTTTACTGTTATTTCAACCATTACAATTTTACATTCAATCATTACAATTTGAAAATGTTTATTTTAATGAAAAGCGAATATTGTTGTATGAAATGTGCCAATTGTTGAATGTCATTCTAATAGTATTACATAAAAATGTCACACTAATAGTACGAATATTGTTGTATGAAATGTGCCAATTGTTGAGTGTCATTCTAATAGTATTACATAAAAATGTCACACTAATAGTACGAATATTGTTGTATGAAATGTGCCAATTGTTGAGTGTCATTCTAATAGTATTACATAAAAATGTCACACTAATAGTACGAATATTGTTGTATGAAATGTGCCAATTGTTGAGTGTCATTCTAATAGTATTGCATAAAAATGTCACACTAATAGTACGAATATTGTTGTATGAAATGTGCCAATTGTTGAGTGTCATTCTAATAGTATTGCATAAAAATGTCACACTAATACTACGAATATTGTTGTATGAAATGTGCCAATTGTTGAGTGTCATTCTAATAGTATTACATAAAAATGTCACACTAATAGTACGAATATTGTTGTATGAAATGTGCCAATTGTTGAATGTCATTCTAATAGTATTACATAAAAATGTCACACTAATAGTACGAATATTGTTGTATGAAATGTGCCAATTGTTGAGTGTCATTCTAATAGTATTACATAAAAATGTCACACTAATAGTACGAATATTGTTGTATGAAATGTGCCAATTGTTGAGTGTCATTCTAATAGTATTACATAAAAATGTCACACTAATAGTACGAATATTGTTGTATGAAATGTGCCAATTGTTGAGTGTCATTCTAATAGTATTACATAAAAATGTCACACTAATAGTACGAATATTGTTGTATGAAATGTGCCAATTGTTGAATGTCATTCTAATAGTATTACATAAAAATGTCACACTAATAGTACGAATATTGTTGTATGAAATGTGCCAATTGTTGAGTGTCATTCTAATAGTATTACATAAAAATGTCACACTAATAGTACGAATATTGTTGTATGAAATGTGCCAATTGTTGAATGTCATTCTAATAGTATTACATAAAAATGTCACACTAATAGTACGAATATTGTTGTATGAAATGTGCCAATTGTTGAATGTCATTCTAATAGTATTACATAAAAATGTCACACTAATAGTACGAATATTGTTGTATGAAATGTGCCAATTGTTGAGTGTCATTCTAATAGTATTACATAAAAATGTCACACTAATAGTACGAATATTGTTGTATGAAATGTGCCAATTGTTGAATGTCATTCTAATAGTATTACATAAAAATGTCACACTAATAGTACGAATATTGTTGTATGAAATGTGCCAATTGTTGAATGTCATTCTAATAGTATTGCATAAAAATGTCACACTAATAGTACGAATATTGAGAACAAATATTTAATACATGACCTACGTATAACAAGGCATTTCATATCTATGGAATGAATTATCATCAAACTAACACTAGTCTAAAGAAGACGTCTGCATTGACTGTTACTCATGAACTGACGTATTTATATCGTCAGCACGATGGTTTTATTAAATCATCTTCCTTATGTAACCAGGTTATTTCTTCTATCCTCCCACCGTTTGCTCTCCACATTCACGAAACACCAAACAGGAACTGGAGTTTATCGTCGATACGCAGATCTGGAACAGTTACAACACTGTGCCATGGGAATCTTGCCAACTTTTATCAGTGCCACTGCACACTTCCGTTTACAGCGTTTGCGTTGAATAAGTTTAGTTCAATAGAATTTACTACAAATACGTTGAATTCAAATTTACTGAATCGTTTACAAATGCCTTTAAATAATGTGTACATGCAGGCTTTAATTAGAAGTTTATGTAGGTTAATTCATTTTGTAACCAATTATTAACCTATTTAACTTTTTTTAACAAAAGTAATAATTCATTCAGTGAAAAAAATATTTTGGTAATATAATCATTTTCAGGCCTAAAGTATTGAGCTTTGATTTATGGCATGATAAACGGTGCAAAATACATTTCTATTGTAAAAGAAAAGTATTATTATACCTTGACAATTTAAAGGGCTTTAAAACTCAATTTCTGGATTCAATTCCTTGTCGCATACCGAAACTAGGAAAGGCTTTTTTCAATTAAAAAAGTATTTGGTTAGAATAACCTGGCAACTGTCCACATGTTATTACCATTGAGGACCTGTAGGTGATATCAAGAGAAGACTGAGGAAATTGAACTTTACAAAATAAAATTATTTCTCAGTTTTATAATAGCATTTTCATGATGATGAAGTAAAAAAAGAAGTCAAAATATGTTCGATTCAATTAGTAAACCCATTAGAGGGACACATTAAATATAATTCCTAATTTTTAAAAAACTTTATTGTTTTTATATATTTCAAACGGAAATTCCCAATGTATTATATAAACTGTATTAAAGAAAACTCTGGAACTGTAACCAGTCACTGGTACTTTTATTGATACTGGCTATAATTTTATGTTTATGACGTCTGACATACCAAATAGGCTAGGTAGTTTATATCGTTTAGTGTACGAGATACGTTTTAGCTTTGTGCTAACAAATAATATTTTTTTTAAATCAGTCAGTCTATACTAAATTAAAGGGAAAAATGTTTATGACTTTTCATTAAATAATTATAATAAATAGAGTAACATAATCTATGTGCTAAAACAGCTGTTCTACCACCTAACCTATAACATAAAATCACCTGTTTTATGTAATCATATTATTTATTCTATGCCAAATGGGATGAAATAACTATATTGCATAACTTTACCCCTTTCGTGAAGAGTTTTTGTTCAGCATAAAACTAAAATTAATTCATTATTAAATTTAATTAATGAATTAATATTTGAAAAAACTGTATTAACGTCAAGTGTCAAAATAAAAAAAATATTTGTATACAATTAATACAAATAATAATAAAAACTAGAAGTACAATGAAATTTGCAATGTTTTAATTGTTCATACAATGTAAATAAATAAAACAATTTTTTAAAAAAAGAATTCATGTATATATATATATATATATATATATATATATATATATATATATATATATATATATATAGAGAGAGAGAGAGAGAGAGAGAGAGAGTGAATTAATAGAAGAAATCGAGGAAATTAGAATCATATTTATTCTCTTTCAAAACTTATGAAATAAAAAAACCCATCGAACACACTTCAACTGCCTTCGCCCATGTCAATCTTTAAACCGCAATCACAGATGTTTGCGGTTGAGTTAAACCACGAGCGGTTGAGGGAACAGAACTACTGTAAATTAAACGGTAATTGATTAAATCAGCTCATGTGTTGCGTATATATGTGTATATATATATATATATATATATATATATATATATATATATATATATATATAAATATCGCAATATGTTTTCTTGTGTATTAATAAAGAACAAAAGTCAAAATACAAATACAAGAATTATATTTGAATTTACAATTCAAAGCTTTTCGTTGGCTAACAGTACCAACATCATCAGGAATATTAAACAATTCGATTGTTTAATATTCCTGATGATGTTGGTACTGTTAGCCAACGATAAACTTTGAATTGTAAATTCAAATATAATTCTTGTATTTGTATTTTGACTTTTGTTCTTTATATATATATATTTATATATATATTTATATATTATATATATATTATTATATATAATAATATATAATATAATTATATTTATGATATATATATATATATATATATATATATATATATATATATATATATATATATCATAAACCAGTTCAACGATATCCTTATGTAAAGTGTAAAGTCAATATTTGAAAAACGGAAAGTAGAGTGTATTTATTTGGTACAAAATTGAAAATAATTAAAAATAAAACAAAAGTTAATTTTTTATAATAAATTAATGTTAATGTTTGTTTATTATTTTAAAATAAACGTGATATGATATCCACGTAAACGGGTAAAATATCCGTGTAAATGATTCTCTACACATCGCAATTGACAATAAAAAAAAGGCAGTAAATTAAAAGCTGTATACATTGATTATAATTTCTTTAATTGTCATTCTAATTTTTAATTACGAAAATCGATTGTGGCACTAAGGGGAGTGTTGATGGGAGTGGCCATTATTTCTACAGAAATTTTGAATTGAGAAAAACATTTAATCTCGCCTAATGAGAATTACTTGCACATTTGTTATAATATAAGAAAGAATAATATTGAACAGATTGAGGCAGATTTTATTGAAATTCTCGATACGGACTATATATTTTTTAATGTAAAATTATAATTTAGCTCAATTCCCGTACGAATTGTAATTATGTCTGAGAAAGCGAAGGACAACCTATGATTGTGTCAAACTACGCGGTGCTGCTAACGATGGGTTAGCTCTTCAGTACGAGCAGAATAGAATTACTATCCGTCCTGAAAACATTCGTTGTATTTTTTCTGAGGCTGCATTTAACGACTCCGTGTTGTCTAATGAGCGACAATTCCAATCATCGTTTAGTCATAAAGTTTTAAAAAAATACGAATTACACAAATAAATAAATGATACATTTTAATAAGTTATAATAAAAATATTTTAGTAATTTGTATATAATATAACGCTATGGTAAATAGAGCATAAAACCATACTATATATTACTTCATATTTTCATTTCAAATTACTAATAGTTTGTTTAGTAAAATTCTAACGTTTTATGGCAACCGCCTTCGGTTATGAGTGGAGGCAAACGTTTTCCCTGAATACGGAATTTTGTGTCTCGAATAAGTAATGAGAAAATTTATTGATGCACTTTCTTATTGTAGTTTGCCAACTCTTAGCTTCGTTACATTTATTGTTCTTGTAAGGTGATTTTTTCTATTATTTAGAATGTTGTTCTATACGTACTCTTACCGACCTTTTTCTCCTGCCTTTCTTTGGCCCTCTCTTTTCATCAATTGCTAAGTCAGTAAGAAAGTAATGGTTTATCCATTGACTACGAACCTAATTTCATAGACCTGTGCCTCAAGGAATAAACCTCTCAGAGGAACCAACCCCTGAATTTTTGATAAAACCAATTAGCCTCCGATAAGCCCTGTTCAAGCTCCTTTTCGGGTAGTGGAATCTTTGAGAGACACTTGTGATTTAAAGACTATACCTGGATACCTAGTGAACTTATCTATTTAGAATGAAAACACAGCTAATTGGAAAATATACCTTTTTATTTATTTGTTCCAAGGTTCAAATTAATTATGGTTGTTTTTATTTAATTTAACAGGATTTTCTTGACTAATTACTTTTTCAAAATTTCATACAACTTGCCATTTAATTAAACAT
Source organism: Prosapia bicincta (assembly GCA_036971475.1). Classification (NCBI taxonomy): domain Eukaryota; kingdom Metazoa; phylum Arthropoda; class Insecta; order Hemiptera; family Cercopidae; genus Prosapia; species Prosapia bicincta. The sequence continues at coordinate 122,862,955 of JBAIZL010000003.1, forward strand.
TATTATCTCATTCTATGTTTTTAAATTTTCTTATTATCATTAATTTTATATATAATTTAAATTATCAAAGTTACCATAATTAATTTTGTATATAGTTTTGATTGTTACAGTTAAATTTAACATATTTTAAAATCTGATTCTTTTTCAAACACTTAATATTACTATTTAATGCCTTTAGGCTAGGCCTTGAACAATTAACTTCTTTAGAAAGTATTCATTAGAAATTCACTTAGAAAAAGCCATATAAGATATACATCTTTATACTTAATCCATACATTCCCACAGCGATGGGAATGGAAAGTCAGTTTTGAATCTTTGTTACTTAAATTTGGGTAACCTAAGAGAGTTGACTAATCAGTCCCTTAGGTTATTCCCATCTTATTTAATTTTGAATTTAAGTTAATATAATTTGAAGTAAAATGTTATTTAAAAAGAATAATTAAATTGATTATATAACCGTGTACTGTAGAAATCTTTTTATCTTCATTAATGTTGTCATCTGTCGGTCCCATTTCAGCTTCAAGGGTCTTGGTAGGTAGGCGTCTCTCCATAATTTCGGTTAATCTTCTTATTTTCTTTAATTTTGCATTTTGGTGGTCGAAATTTTGTTCTGGGTATATATGAGCCCTTGCTCATATATATCTTCCTTCCCCTGATCACATCGTAGCACTTTTTACTCTGTTTCTAGCACATTTTTTCTTGTCCTGTTCGCATGGTACAAAAACACGTCTGCTCGCCTTGAGAGCCTAATGCATTCTCATTCTGGATAGCGTCCCTTTTTTGAGGCCTCACTTCATAGTATCCATTATTCAACTTTTGACCAATCAGAAAGCCGTTGCCATGGCAATTGACTTTGTTTGTTCGGAAATTCTGAACTAAGATTAGTTTCACTTTTTGTAAAAGGCGTTTCTGTATTCTGATGTGTCCTTTCCAATTTTACCTTTTATTTAATAACGTATTTGACTTTATTTCTTCTTATTTAATTTAATTTACTTTTTAAAATTCCTAATCCAAAGTTCGACTGTAGCGCTTTCGTTTCGTAGTGACAAGATTTATAATCAATACCCTAAGCGGATTTTTCCGGAATCAAATATGACTGCTTCTAGTATAACCTAATTTCTAGGCTATTACATTTTAACATTTAATCTTTACTTTTACATAAATACTATTTTCCCTAGCTAGGCCTAATTTACTTTCCTCGCATCTTATAAATTTACATTCTTTATTCCTGATTATATTTAATTACAATTATTTTAATAGCCGGCATCTAAGCCGAGTTTGTTATACTACACAATTACCGTCTTTTTTGTATACATAATTTAGGCTATCCACTTTGAAGTGATAATTATTCTTATTGATTATAATTTATGTTTTTTAAGTCTAAAGTTATTTCTAATTTTCTTCATTTTACTATTATTTACCCTAGTTTTAATATTATTATTATTATTATAATGCTTTAAAATTTTTACATATAAATTTAGCCAATTATTTAACCAGGTTAGGTTTGATTCTGGTATTCTGTACAATTACCCTGATTCTTTGCATCGGACATTCTGGCCGCTGCAAAATTCCCCCCTTTTTAAAATATGAAAATTTTGGTTCTTCTCTCCATTGAAACAGACAAACATAATTAATAACATATTTGTGAAAAGTAACATTAACACTTATACTAGTTTATATTAAAATTTTCATATTCCTTTCATTAATCTACTATTTCTATTCATCTTCATAACCTTATTAATTTTACTAAAGTTCACAATTTACTCTCCTGTCCCTTTCACTCACATATATATCATTGTCACATTAGTCACTTAACATTCTATTTACTCATTTATTACTCCTGTCCTTAGTCACATTCTTTTTTATTTAATCTTATTTCAAGTTTATATTAACTATACAATATTGTATATTGTGATCCTTATATTACACATTCATTGTCGTTTAACACAACATTTACTTTAATAAATTCAATGAATCCCGTTCATTTAACATATGGCTTTTTCTTTTACTTTTAATACTGATTTTATATTATTAGTCCTATGTATTTGGATTATGTTACTGCTTTAATCTACTACTTAAATTTATTTTACATTTTTATTTTTATTACTTAACCGTTACTCCCTATGTCACTGATGGATCATTTTTTATTTACCTTGCCTTATTATCCTTTATTCTTTAAATATCTTTATGTCTTTGATGTCATAGATCCCCCTTATATTCCCTGTTTCCAAGTTTGCTATTTCATAAGTTTTTGCCCCCAATCGTCTAGCCACTACATATGGACCCTGGTAAATTAATAGCATCTTCTCGGTTTCTTGAAGCCTTCCTAGTCTCCAAAATGTAGCATTCTTGTTACGTGTACTTGTAGTAAGTGGAAGATATAAGTAAAAACAGCGTTGCCATTGTTATATAACTTTACGTTGTGTAATAAGTTGGAAACGAGACCAGTAGTTGAACAATTCTGGTTTTCACTAGATTAAAAAAACTTTCTTTAATTTGCAAATTCAAAAGCATATAAAATTTACTTAGAAAGTAGCCGAGCACTTAGGAAGAGGACATCGTCGTCGAAACTAGTCTGCTTGTGTTATAAACTAGTCTGTTTGTTTTTAATAAACTAATGTGTGGTGGGATTTAACGTTGACTATTTTACTAGCTAAGCTCTAGTTAACTAAATTCCAGAGAGTTTTTAGTAATTATACAATTAATAAATACAAAAATTATAAAATATGAAGTTATTTATCAAAATTATAAAATTATTAAATTAATCAACTTAAAAATTATAAAAAACAGTTTATTGGAAAGAATTTGTAAATAGCACGCAATAGTGAATATCTGTTAAGCTATAATTGGTCCAAGTGTAAACGTTTGATATTTCTTTCAGATACATTTTGGAATTCTTGGACATTGACCTGAACAAGTCGTGTTTGCCAAATTGCCTATCCAAACGCCGTGTTCTAATAGACTACAAGCGTTGTAGTACTTTATAACCAGATTATAGTGTTTTGAGTATAAATTGGCAGCAGTTTACAAAGCTAGGGATTTTAAATTTAGCATTTGCGTTTGAAAAAAATGGAACTATAATGGACACTTTAGTGCAGATTTATATATCTTGAACCCTTAAATGTGAATTAATATTCTTCCTAAATAATCGATTTATTATCTTGTTACTCACAACGATCAGAGAAACAGTTGAAATTTATAAATAATTTACTTGCGAATGTTTGTTACTGAAACGTTTACGATATCGCTAATCGATCGTCATATGCGTTTACGTTGACCGCTTGCATGCTCTCTTTAGCCAGGCGGGAAGTTATTTTATAAAGCACTTGATTGTTAACTTATCATTAAAGTGACGAAATACATTAGGCGTCTATTATCTGTGTTTTTTTACTTTATTTATTTACTATTTAGAAGTAGATTGTTTATTGGAGTGAAGATATGTTCATCTATTATATCCTGTTTTTAATTTATTAAATTTAATTTACTTCTGTTAATTATTTTTAGCGGATCTCTAGGATGAAATGTGTGCACAAAATTATATGTAAGAATGCAAGTTGTTATTTTATCTAGTCCAATAAATTATTTGTCTTTTTTTGTAATAAAGTTATTTTAAACTAATCGAAAAATTGTACCTAGCAGAAACACGTAACCTGTATTTTATGTCTTTTGAGTTGTTTTATTTACTACCGTATACGCCAAAATAAACAGTACTCAAACAATTCTAAGCTTTTATTTTATTTCACTTACACAGTTTTACAAACACGTACAGATAAAAAGAAGCTAAATCAGTTATACTCAGGTATAAACATGTTCTGTATGGCCTACGTTCAATTTGAGGCAACACCCTTACTATGCTCTTGTAGGTTTTGCATAATTTTGTTGAAGAGGGGTTGTTTCATGCTCGTTATACACAATATTATTTTCTCCTGTAGTAGGACGATGGGGGTTGGTGGCTCATCAAGGAAAATATTCTTCATCATTCCCCAGACGTAGGCGTCAGGTAGTGTAAGTTTGTGGAAGTGGACTGGGTAAGGAGAGTCTGTTCCAAGGCAGTTGTCAAACGTTTCTTGAAGGAAAGCAGTGTTGTCTGAGCCTGTGCGGCTGTCTGGACCATCTTGCTGGAACCATTGTGAACGGAAAGGCAGGTTTCGTATGCAAATTCTCCTGAGGTCATTTACAAAACGACCAAGAATGACCCTGTATAGGTCATTCTACTACAGCTGATTCAGTTTCAGTACTGTTTATTTTGGCGCGTACGGTATTTGAAAGTAAGCTGTTTAACGGAGTGCAGCTATGTTTTTAACTATCTATCAATTTCCTATTGTATTCTATTATTTCTTTTTATAGTATATCAAATTGAATAAATTAATATGAAACATTTTATATAACTGTGCTTACGAAACACTTCTAACCTGTGTTTTCGAGGTAGGGCGTTTTTATATTAGTGTTAAGAAATATTATAGTCTATTATTGAGACCAAAATTCATGTTTTAAGCAGTGGACAGGTAGTAAGAACAAAAATAATAAAGTACATTTTATTTTATTAAAAATATTTACAAAACACAAAATGAGAATGCATGAACATGGTAACGCTAGACTAAATGAAGTGAATATAATACTGTGCGAGGAGAGCGATGCGTATACGACGAGATCAGCTGACTAATAGTGCGGCGAGTATGAAGGCGCGTGGTACGCAGGCGCCGCGTACTTGACGGCCTGAACTGGATGAGCGTTGTGCTCCCTGTGGACGACGGCGTTGAACCCGTGCTCGTGGTCAGCTGTGTACTCCACCACCCTCTTTGTACCGTCTGGCTCCACGAGGCTGTAGCTGCCGTGAACGGCGTCTCCGTTGCGTTCTTCCTGTTGGCTCTTCACGTCTCCTGTGTGGCCGTCGTGGACGGTGTATTCAAACTTGTACTGTGGATGGGGATCGTACGGCTCCTCGCGGTATGCGTGTTTGGCTGGTGCGGCGTAGGCGACGGCCTTCACAGGAGAATAGCCGCTGTAACTGCCGTAACCTCCGTGGCCGCCGTATTGGGGATAAGCTATGGCGACTGACACGGCGGACACAAATAAAATTACCTGTAACATTTGAATCAATATAAGTACTATATTCAATATTGTAGTAAAATGTATTTATATTTTAAAACTGCTTCCCATATCTGTGGTTTCTTTCTTATTACGTTAATTCACCTCACCTTTGACGCAACATTTACAATACGGTCAATTTCACTTATCTTCCCATTATTCAGCGACAGAGCTGATAAGCTTGGCATAGGAGCAAACAATCCCGAATCCTATATTCTCGGTGAAGTATCCCCAACTAGCCAAATGCTTATATGAGGTGAAGTATCGGCGGCGATAATAGCCAAATGCGCATATGATACGGTGTTAGCCCCGTCAGAATAGCCTTTTATAGGGATAAACATCCTGAATTCTATATTCTCGGTGAAGTATCCCCAACTAGCCAAATACTTATATGAGGTGAAGTATCGGTGGGAAGAATAGCCAAATGCGCATATGAGACGTTGTTAGCCGTTAGAATAGCCTTTTATAGGGATAACCATCCTGAATCCTATATTCTCTTTGAAGTATCCCCAACTAACCAAATACTTATATGAGGTGAAGTATCGGTGGGAAGAATAGCCAAATGCGCATATGAGACGTTGTTAGCCGTTAGAATAGCCTTTTATAGGGATAACCATCCTGAATCCTATATTCTCTTTGAAGTATCCCCAACTAACCAAATACTTATATGAGGTGAAGTATCGTTGGGAAGAATAGCCAAATGCGCATATGAGACGTTGTTAGCCGTCAGAATAGCCTTTTATAGGGATAAACATCCTGAATCCTATATTCTCTTTGAAGTATCCCCAACTAACCAAATACTTATATGAGGTGAAGTATCGTTGGGAAGAATAGCCAAATGCGCATATGAGACGTTGTTAGCCGTCAGAATAGCCTTTTATAGGGATAAACATCCTGAATCCTATATTCTCGGTAGGGATACCCACCACATACTCACATGAGACTTTAGTGGCCACCACGAGATCTGGTTGACATACGACATACAATTATGTGGAAACAGGCGCGGTAGGAACTCTCTACCTAATTGCGATCGTACGTGCGTACGCATGTCTTCATTTTAAACGAGTTTTATGGACGAACAGCATGGTTACTAGATGATAGTGCCTTTATGAAAGCTGGAATTTGGCATGTGTTTAGGAATAGATTTTACCACAACGTCAGTGATTCAGAGCTGAAGCAACGCGCTTTGGCAAAGGTTGTCTGAGTGATGGTAATACTCCAGTCAGCATGACATTCAAGGTGTTAGAGGAAACCTCACTTCTTACGATATGTTTTACTGCAGTTTATTCTGAGAAGGCGAAGAGATCATGAAACAGTTTCATTATAAGAAGGCCTCACAAACTACAACTAGAACGGTTAATACTGATAAAACATTGAAGTATAACAACTAATACTTGTTCCAGAGAAGAGAAATACATCTATGGATGATGATTCAAACTGGATCTGTGTCTTGTGTTAAACCCCATCTGAAGAAGTCGTTATCCAGAATTAATTAAATGAAGTTATTTAATTTTGGAAACTTTAAAAAGATGTTTTCATGTTAATAAAAATTCATTGCAGTGGGTAAATAAGTTAGTTTCTCGAATTTATCAATTGTCGAAGTGTTTGCCTCTAATACATTATTTTTCAGTCTTTGCACACAACTTACCGGTACTTTATTGTTTTCAATTGATTTTATAAATATAGAAAGAAACGTAAAATTAAAGGGTATTGGAAATTTTGTTCTTAAAAATTATAAATTGTGTAACAATTTATT